>APFE030196556.1:2471-39769 GCA_000404065.3 Pinus taeda
TAGAGGGATTCTATGGGGCACAGTAATAACAATATGGGGATAATAGGGGCACAAAAATATTAATAAGGGGTATAACTATAATAGTAATGGGGTAATCACTAGTATTATAGGGACCCAACACTATAGGTGATGATGCAGGCAGCGCCTAAGCCTCATTACCATTATTTTCGTTCATTCTTTGGTTGTTGGAAGGCGTCACCAGTTCTTTTGGGATGTTTCCCTAGGATCCATTAGAAGATACCTTCACAAGGCCCAGTTACTTTGAGAGTGGATAGGACGATTAATTATACATAGGATTTTTTATCATACGCAACAAACAAAAACCTTTTTCTTGTTTTCTTGATCACATAGTTTAATTATTAAAGGAAAATAAACCATTTATATCTTCACTTTGTTTTATTTATGTGATCATATTGCATTGATTCTTATCTTCTTCCCTCACCATACACAAAGTAACATGAAATCTAATCAACACCATAGTGGACCCCATGGCTCCCTGTTGATCTATATGTTTTTTAAACCTCTCCCCATTACCGAGAGGTGTGCTAGGACTCTTGCCATTTAGGCATAGAAGATGTTATGCAACCAACATGATTGGATATTCCTTTATTGCTGCATATTTTCTCAGAACTCCTCCTCAACAAAGAAAGCCCTTTGCCACCCTAGAAGGATCCCCATGGGTGACTCCCTTTGGGAGTGCACACTCCACTCCTCCAGATAGTCCCTGAGACACCCATCAAGGTAGTTCTCCCAAGACTTCCCCACAGAGGACCCCTTTGCATATAGTTTTCCATAATCATTTTTTTTATTGTAGGTAATGTGCAGATCCCATTCTTAGCTTCACTAAATCTACCATATTTAAGCAAGCTAAATGACCCAATTTCTCATGACCAAAATTGGCCAACTATGCCCACCAAGATCCCTTCAGATATTCCAAAATTTGAAGGAAAGTAGGGTGATGACCCAGGGAACCATGTCATGAATTTTCACCTATCTTGTTATTCTAATAGTATCACCAACGATACTATTAGATTATGACTATTTTAACACACCTTAATGGGACCTGCAGCAAAATGGTATGTCGATCAGCATTTTGCATTACATGGAGACTTTAAATCATTAGCTACATCTTTCCTCACCTTCTTCCAGCTCTCATTCCGCCATGATTTTGGTCTAGAACTCCTCACCCACTTCAAACAAACACCCTTTACTCATATATCAGACCATATCCATGAATGGCGAAAACATCGTAGCCTGTGCAAAACCCAGTTTGAAGATAAAGTCCTCTTGGACTTCTTCTTCAAACCCCTAACATCTGAAATCTCTAAGGACGTGGAAAATTCATCCCCGAATATTGAGGAAGAATCCATTAGTAAATTCCAACAATTGGAGCTTATCTTTTTTTTTTTTGTAGGCTGTGGTTCATGGACACCCTGGTCAATGAGTGGCGCTATGTCCACGGAAAAATATGGGTTGATCGACCTCGAAGGGAATCTAGCCCCGTGGCCCACTAGCTAGGCCTAACCCCAAGGGCTTCAGGGAGAATGGACCCTATGACCTCCCAATGGCGAGACACTGATTTTGACTAACTGAACTAACCCTTGGGGCTGAGCTTATCTATACCCAGTCTGAGTACATTTATCATGTGTTTCCAGATGCCTCGCACCTGTAAACCTACAAAGAGATCCTAGGTGCATTTAATGTTGCTGATGGATCAATTGGGTCCATATCCCAAAATAAACACATCAATAACTACCAATACCCTATATATTCATTTAATGGCCAAGCATTTGATGTTACTCAAAACATGCAACCATTGAAACATACAGGGTATTATCATGGTCAACCCACACCTATACAAAATACGGTCATCAGGGTTAACCAATATTAGCCCCCTCAAGGAGGCTCATATCCTACCCCACAGGGAAATCAATACTCCTCTAGGAATACGTACATGATTTCCTCTTCCCAGAATCCATACATTAACCAGGGATAAGGGAACCAATATTCTCCTTTCCCGGCACAACAACATAGTCGCCCACCAATGCAAAATAATGTAAGAGTGAATCTAGCGCAACCTTCTCTCGCTTCACAACAAAAATCAGAGGAAAAATTGAATTCATCTAATCCTTCAAATTTTTATAAGAAAAATCAAAAAAATAAGCCAAAGGGAGAACTCCAGCAGGGGGTAGCAACCAGTAGCAACCCCCACAAGCACTGGGAAGGGGAAACCCTAATTGGAATCAAAACCAAGGAACGACCAACAATAATTCAAAGAAATAAGGCAAGAACACAAGTCTACGAGTGAATCATTCATGTGTTATCTATGGGTAATATGGTCAGTATACCCATCAATTTCCTCAACTTCCTTATTTAAAATTGATACAAGAAAGTAGGTGGAAAGGATGTCAACAAACTGCAATGATGCTGGAACCCTTCCCCCATCATGGAGTAGTTAACACACAACAACAAACTCACCACCCTCATCCATATGGAGTTAGCCCCCATAGCAACCCTAATCATTATATTTTCATGACAGGGGAGGATATCCTCCTGCAAACTCGAAACCGAAGTTATGAAGCTCCCTTAGAGCCCAATCTATCGACATCAGCTACCATGATACCTACAAGGTCATTGATCATCCCTCGACCTTTTGTAGAATCTATGCCTAAAATGGTCAAGGAACCTTTACCTCACGCAGGACACAGCTCGAAATCTACTCATAGATACAACATAGTCGATGACTTAGCACAATCTCTGTCAACTATGTTAGCATTAGAAGTCCTGTAAAACTACCCAACCCAATGGAAAGCCTTACTTTTTGCTTTAGGTGAAATCGACCCATCTAATTCTTGCCTAATGGTCTTTGACTTTGACAAAGATACTCCACAACTACCATTAGCCATTGCTTTGCAAACCTCAGTCTCAGTCCAAAATATCAACATTCATTGTTGCACCATCGATGAAGGGGCTTCCACATGTATCATGTCCAAATCCATTTGACAGAAACTAGGATCCCTCAAGCTGAAGCCATCTGACATTATGCTTAGAGCATATGATAAACACCCCTCTACTCCCACTCCTATATAACCTAGCATGTGAGTTAAGTTGGATGGAAAATTTGTGTTAATAGACATCGAAGTGAAGAATTTTTGCAACCCTATGCATTATGTGAAGAATTTTCGCACCCAATCCACATATGCCCTAAGTTAGATGAGTTAAAAACCCTTATGCACACCTCTAAGGTGTTGATAACCTCATCTCCACTAAAAGGAGCAAAATTTTTCCTTTACGTAATAAATAATTACGCACCAACCATGCATGCGCCATATGCAAAGAACATGGTCACTATACTCATCACTATCCTGATATCCCTCGATACTGAGATACATTAAACATGCTCATTCAAACCAACCTTAATAAGCCGATAGTACCAACCCAACCTCAAATGGATGATGAATGTAAGAACATGTTCTACATTCTAGAAGAAGCAACTTCATGCTCCAAAAAACCTCCATACAACACACGAAGGTAGCATAAAAAACCAAACTCCTCCTCTGCTTTACCATGTGCTATATGTGATGACCCTACTCACCCAGTAAACCTCTTCCTAGAAATATGGACAAGTTACTAAAACCGTCAACTCATTTAGGTTGCTTACAGAAGAAAACCTAAACACCACACATGAAATATCTTCATGGAAAACCATCATAAGAGAAGATGCCCCCAACTTCCCAAATTCCGCAAATCATTGATTTTTGTACATCAATTCATGAACAAAAACTCTTACCTGCTGGACTCAGACAGAACCCACAGAACCCATTCGCCCACCCAGAGAAGAAGGACCCCTTAATGTCTTATGTGTGTTTGAGGAGAAACGACAGCCAACAAAAAAAGTAGGCCCCAGACATTTCACCTCCCATCACCAATCCATATCAAGCAAAAATCAATCCAAAACCATCTGGCAAAGAAAATCATCCATCACATGTTCTCTATGTGATAAACCCAACCATATAATAAATAAGTGTCACGAACTGAGTAAGTTCAATGACATTTTCTGCTTAGTGGCCCAAATCCCCCATAAGCATCTCTCCAACCAAGAAAAAATCACACATTGTTATTGTTGCATCTTCTCTCAATTCCACCACACAAGGAATTGTCACTATCTTCCATAGTTCCATGTAGCAAGAGTACTGTTGAAACCAATTCATACAAGAAAGCCACGTCGCACCAATACCACAACCTAGAGATGAATGCCGCCATAGGATATCCTATCTCATGAAATCAATGAGGCATCAACATCCCATGCTATGAGTACTACTGCCTCCCACATAATCTATTCGGTTAGTCCCGGACTAGTATGTGGAAACTCTAACCAAGCCTCATTCGATTTCAACATCACCCCTCAGACATTTACTGAGGGGGAGTTATTCCTTCACTAAGATGTTTCCCATGAAGCATTAGGACCTGGAAAGTTTGAAACCCTTTGGAAGCGCCCATACATCATTAAACATTGCCTCCTAAAGGGGGCATACATATTGTCAGAGCCCAATGGGACTTGCCTAAAGAATCCTGTCAATGGTCTCTTCCTCGAAAAATTTCACCCATAGCATTCTAGAGTAGGCATGTATGTACCACGACTTATTTTTTTATGATGGTCACCTCATCTTATATTTACTCTAAAAATTATTCTCTCATCATGTGTCAACATATGGATCTTCTACCAGCTTATCATCATGGGTTCATTGACAATGCATCTTGATGGTCGCAAAACCTTGTTGCTACAGCCCGGGCCATATACTGTCCTAACCAGACACCTCGTCTCTTTGATGGACTTTTTATCAGGTCAACCACCAAAAATCAAGCAGAGAACAATGCCATCATAGGCCTCTTGGCCGATGCCCACCACCTAGGCATTTATCACCTGCATATATTCCTTGATTCCCAGCTAGTTGTATCGCATTTAAACATGACCTTTCACATTCATGATTCACAACTCTTTCAGAAATATTTGAATCCATAAAGTTTATCTAGATATTTTGATCATATCACATTTACACATATACCAAGGGATCAAAATCATATAGTTGATCACATCACTGTTCAAATCCTAGACTGGCATGCATCACATATATATAACCATCTAGATACATTAAATATAAACAAAGGATACATCTCAAATAAAATGAAGAAATACACAAGAAGTATAGATGCATCCAACACATCATGAGAGCCGCCAAAAAAAGATCTCGCATATACATCAAAAAATATATGAGTAAAAAGGATATCACCAGCCCACGACCAAGAAAATAAGTCATAGAAACATAGGGTCACATCCTCATAATCGGTTCTTGCCCTAGTACATACATCATAAAACAAAAAACCATCAATTCGTTCTAGGGCTCACGTTGCCCAATATCAACATATGGAGCTAAAATCAGACTAGTCATAGCCATCGCCATATCGATATGGCACAAAACTGGTCAGTGCACCTGCTCCAATGAAATCGTTGTCACAAAAATAATATCCACCCAGCCAGCCCATCCATCAATAGGAAAAACTCTAGTCAGGGACTCAATCTACCCCCAGGTATCATGATAACCCCATAACTCACCTCAACAGCTGTCAAATGTGCATTTACATCCTCAACATGTGTGTGCCATTGCGCTACATCCTCACCCACTACTACTATGCTACCCTCTCCAGAGGTTTCACAAATATCAAATAGGTGTCACTATGCCGGTCGCTCTAGACCACCCCAAGCAACAGTCGGTAGCCTCACCACCCTTGGTCTCTATGGAACAAGGGCATCCCCTACAACAGCCATGTGCCTCAGATAATGGCCTACCAAATAGGCCAGTTTTTGCCCTCGCGGCCTCACATATGCAAGTAAACAAAGCATGGTGTCAACATCATCATAAATAAAATATCATAAGAAATACATGATAGCACACATATGCATACAAATTCAGAAATAAAAATATACCTCCTAGTCCCCAGGCATCACCCGAAGGAAGCCCCATATCTGGATCTCCTCGAAACTCCACTCCATGATAAGGGTACTCCAGAATCAACTGAGGATTGGAGTTAAACCAATCCTCTATAATGATGTTCTTGTAATGCCCCACCGCACCACCCCCAGCTCTCGGCATCGCACCTCCCCAGCGATGCATGAGTGGGTCCCTGGCAGGCCCCATTGGTACTACAAGAATCAGACAAAGCATGAACACTCACTCATATAATATGCTATAGAGCACGCTCCCATAACAGAAGCTCCTGAGAGTCCCACATTGCACCTACATAAGAGGTGACAACATTCCCAAATGTAGTAATCGGGGTCAGTCAAAGAAGTGCCCCACTTGTAGCTATTCTAGTACTGCTATATGAGACCCCGAGCATCGATTGGGGGATGCTGACCCCACCAGTCTAACAATCATAGCCAACGTTTCTTGCTTGGCTAAATACAAAATAGCTACAATCTTAATACAACCCTCCTCATAAGGGTCAGGCCCACAATGAGGCTCACCCTCCGACTTAGCCCAATGATGAATATCCACATGCCCAGCTAGTAGTGGATAAGGAAGTGCCTCCCCATGAGGCAATAGACCAGTAGAAAAATGGATATCGGTATGAATCAATATCAGCAAGTCTATGAACCAAATGACCCTCACCTGATGGTCCACATCCCAACACCTAATCAAAAAACGTAGGAACCTGTCCTGCGACCTCATCAAGGAGTTCTAAAGAAACTTCAGGAGCCCCCACTGCACCAGCAACTAACTAGCTACAAGATCTTGAGCCACAATTGTACACAACTACACCCAATCCCTCTCCTTCTAGATCATCCTACCAACAAGGATACCATATGTCAAGTAACAAGTATAACCCCCCCGCGCATGTTACCTAAAAAGAAAAAGAGGGAAAAAACAATGAAAAACCCTTGTTTATTCACAGCAGTGCACCTAAAGGCCTGAAAAATGTGATATCATGCATCTATTTTCTCAATAGATGCATGGAAAAATGTCTGTCAAGCCATTAAGCCATCATGTCCAATGTGCCTTGGACCATGTGACTGTTTTTCAAACAAGCACACAGTGTGTGCATCTGTGTCTTACATAGACGCACGACCATCATGCAATCATTTGGCTAAACTATAGCGAACCCCATATGGGTTTGCCACAACATTTTTCCCCTCAGATGGAGGGTGTGCGCATCTGAGTGGGCATTTTGCGTGGAGTCACCATGCAAAACCCCAAGGTATGTGCGGTGATCGCACAACTCCAAGCGAGTCATCTGCATAGATAAGCAAAATTAACCCTAAAAGTTCATACAAAGGACCCCTGTATGGCCTACCTACCCTACAAACTACCAAATTGATGAACACTAAAGTACAAGCTCTTACCTGGCTCTCTTCGCACATATCTCGGGTACTTTGGCTAACCACAACAACAGGAAAACCTCCAAAAGATTGCTCAGACCTCCACAACTCAACAATGAAAATGAGTGATAATTGAGCCCCTTAGCCCTATCTATCACCCTTTTTTCCATCTCTTGGTGTCCATTACAAAAGCTTGGGATATCCATTGACAAAACTGGAAGACACGCAAGGATTAGTACCACGCAATCTTCGTCATGGAACCCTTCTTTCTGGTAAGTGAAAAAACTCATTTTTTGGCCTGTCACACACTCTTGAACAATTCTTTCACTTGGGGTATTGGTTGTGTCCATTGCAGGAACATCACATATTATCCACTTAAACCAACATCCTAACAACCAAACAATAGAGCAAGTATCATTCTCCATTTAGCATGATAGGATTCCTCCTAAATATTTGCATATCCTGACATCATTTCTCCAAAATGCACCTAAAGGTTCATCATCTCAACCATGTTGATCATAATCCACCATTACAAAAGATAAATATCTCCGTCAGTTGATAGAACACCCCCATCATGGCTCACTTTATCTTTGTGTAACCTTCTTCACTAATAGGAGCCATGACCACTCACTCCAGCCCAGGAACCATATCACTTAAATCCCTTCAAGTTAGCCTCATTACACTACACTCATTACACATGCATCCAATTTCCGGGCCATCTCTGGTACTTTACAATGGATTTAGACGAATGCACCTCTACGTCCTACATTTGGCCTATCACTCACCCATATTGCATAGCCCATTTTTGTTACTTCATCCACCTCACCAACCCAACACGAAGACCAACCAATGGGGCCCTTGCCCTCAGAAAACACACCACACCTCCATATAGGTTTCCATCATTATGGGGCACCAATATCTGTGGTTGTACATCCAAACCACCCTCATATTCTTTTGGCAAGTGTACAAAGATTATTTACAAAAAAAAATCTCCCATCCACATTTTTTGTTTTCCATATCTTTTAGCTGGTGGAAATCTCCAGTCACCCTTGGTCAAAGCTTACACCTCACCAGCAATTACTTTCCATTTTTATGTCTGTCATAACCCGCTTACACCCATCCTAGATATCCTATCGATTCCAAGACCAACATCACCAGTAAACATGTTTTGTACTCTGCCATTTGCACATAAACCTCCAACCTCGGGAAAATTTTCCATATTCTCTTTTATCAACAACTCTTGTTATCATGATTATCTAACCCAAGTTATCACAATCTGTTCACATCTCATATTGATTTCCTGACTCAGCATGTCGGGTGGTTAACGCTCCTCTCCTGTTGATTTCAATACTTGCATTCCAAGATGAGTGTAGTACCTTGGATACTCCCCCCCTCAAAGGGATATCCTCGGGTGGCATAGTGGGAAATAATCAGCATGTCGGGCGGTTAATGCTCCTCTCCTATGGATTTCAACACTTGCATTCCAAGATGGGTGTAGTACCTTGGATACTCCTCCCCTCAAAGGGATATCCTCGGGTGGCATAGTGGGAACCATTATTTCCCACTAATTTCATCGGTTCCCTTAACATTCAATAGCAACAAAACATTTATTTTCAAAGTGGTGTTGCTCTTATTCATTGTTGTAGTTCTTTCATTAGTCAAACACCCCCACATGACTAAGTGCCTCATTCAAAAATTCTTACATTGTGAGATGGGGTAGGTACCCAAAGTCAAAGACCTATGCATATTGCATCACCCCAGTCAATAGTGCTCCACCTGTTTTATGCATAAGGCAACCATATTATGCCTATTTGACCAAGAAGTTCCCTTGAGGGCATCAACAATTATCAACATCAACTATCAGCATGTCAACTACCACAATGTTGACTAGAAAAGAAACCAGTCTTTGTTCGATTGTAATCAGTTCTCATTAGCCATCATAACAAGCATGGGACATCCCCGCATCGTATAGACACATTTTTATGGTAGATTATCACGAGAGCATGGTTACCATTTACACTTAGTCAAGGGGTTTCTCTCTACTAATCTCCACAACAATTTATCCTCTCTCTCGAAAAGTTGATCAAACTCTCCATCAAAAAATAAAATGAGATGTATTTCAACTATACGGTTCCTCCTAACCTCAGACATCATGGGGGAACTATTAACACTGGAAAATTGTACACCTATTAGTACAATCTAGAATACACTAAAAAGTGTCTAGGAGAATTCACAAATGAACATTTTCCAGTTGAATACATCATGAAGTTTTAAAAATCAAAGTTCTCCTAAGGTCCAAAGTTTATAAAGAAAAAAAAAATCAGATATAATGTCTATTTCTTTGATAAATGTGTGCACACATGAAATATCCTTCGAAAGTCGTGTAGTTGCATAAAAGGATGACTCGGCAATCCAGCACCACTCTACACACTTAGGGTCAATTCTCTGACATGAGCTCAGTCTAGTACAATTGAGTTCGAGCCACCTTGAAGATATGCAACCCTAAATGAAATCATCTTGTCCTACTCATGTGTCATTATCATGCAAGAACCAAGAGGGGGAAGAAGGATTCAAAAATTCTATATAAACAAGCCATGGGAGAAACTAAATATGAGACATTGTTATGCTGGACAAATTACTGTTTGAGAAAACCACCATTGCATTGTTGAAGCCGAAGAAGGGAAGAACACTAGCATGTTGGCCATATTGCTTCTAAGAAATCCATCATCTTAGTGAGAGAAGAGGAATCCATGATTGGAGAGTCTTCGTACTTATTTGAGAGCGAGGAGAAACTTGCAAAGAGATTGAGGAAGAGAAACCCCCTTGCTAAGGATTTTTGGGCTCCATAGATTAAACAATTCTCTTCAAGTGTCTAAGATTCACATATTATAGTCAACCTCTACTACCAGCAGTCAATAAAGGGAGATTTTCCATTATCTTATTCATTTTTTTGCTCCATTTGAGCATTTTTTGTGTATTTACCTCTTTGTTTACTTTATGTTTATGTATGCATTGTTTCCATTATTTACAATGTTGTTTTTATTTAGGTTTGTCCAATAACAACACAAATTTTTATTGTGATCCTTCGCAAGGAACAATCAGCTACTAAGGGGTTGTCTTTTGGTATAATTGTGCTCGAAAAACACTACCACAATGTAGATTTTATGGTTGATATATTTATGGTATTTTTGTTATTATTATGTTGGTTATATGTACGTTTTATGATAGTAGCTATGTATGGCTATCAGTATGTTTTTACTTGTAAATGAATGGACAATGTATCTATGACCTAATAGATGATAATGCAGCAAAAGAAATGAGGGAAAAATGGTTCTTAGTGATTCTTAGATAAGTATGAGATCCCTATACTTAATTATGTTATTTACACCTGTATATTACATGTTCGCGATATGCTTGATGAAATGCCTATCATGGCTAGTAGGGGTCTGGTTAAGGGCTTGTTTAACTAATTTCTTCTACTTAATTGTTTCCATATTATTTTATTTGCTCTTAAGATATCATTCCATTCTAGGCAGTGACCTGGGCTCCGGGCCATAAAAAATTAGCTCAAATCCTAGGGACACTAGCGAAAAACTAGACAAAGTGGTCCCTTAATGCTGGCATGCAAGCCTGTGAGAGCGTCCAGAGGTCCTTGGATATTGGCATGCCCATATCATGAGAGCGTATAGAGGGAAAGTGATCATAAGTTTCAGTGGGACCCAGGGGAAAGCTACTTGAAGCGTTGGCCTGTAGCTGATTTGGAAGGTTTGTTTGTTGTGCTTCCATCGATTCCATTTCCTTAAGGTCAAATAGGAGTTTGAATCCAACAATAGTAGCTTCCCGTCGCATGTTTACCCTAGTTGTTCGGTTACTTGGGTAAATGTGGGAAGAGAGTGTTACAAAATAATCACCTTTTAACATAAATAAATAACACTATAGGTCCAAAACCCTGATGCTACAAGATAAAGCACCAAAAGTTTTGCAAGCCTTGAGGTGGTTAGTTGGTACATCAACTTCTTGGGGGTGCAACGTTTGCAAACAATGTCCATTTGGGATGCATAATAGTCCATTCAAAATAACTATCCAAGGATTACAACTTTTGTTTGGATCTAGAGAATGCCATGTAAGTCCTTGATCCCTCGAATGCCCTAAAAGCATTACTTATGGCCTCAAAATAATCCTAGAGATTTGGGACCTTAAAAACCATAGAAAAACTACCAAGAAGATAAAGAACCATGAGTCAATGGAAGAGAATAGTGGCCACCAATATCTAACTAGATCAATAGAATTGTATTGTAGAGCCATGGGAATGTAATTAAATGCTCATAAACACTCCATCCTTTTGAATGCATTGGAAGAAAATACGAAGAGCCAAATATCTCAAATAATTCCTTATTATTCAATCCCCTTTGGTAGAGGAATTAAATATACGGGGTTCCACTTAAAAGTAAATGACTTCAAGTTCAAAATTTGGATTTGGCTATATAGGAATACAAAGGACAAAGTTTCAAATAGGTGATATATGTGGTTAACTTATGGAAGTAGACTTTTATTAAAGTATGTTCTAGAAGGCATTCCTATGTATTGGAACTCTTTTGTACATATTCTTAAAACAATGTTGGTTAAAATTAGAAGGAAGCATTTTATCTTTTTTTAACAAAAATGCAAGAAAAGGAGAGGATTCTTTTAGTGAAATGGAAAACCATTGCAATAGAGAATAAAAAGCAGCTAGGGTCTTAAAAACATAAACAATTTTGGGAAATGTTTGGTTGTTGAGAGTATATGGAGGATGATATAAGATGAAGGTTTTTGGGGAAGATCAACGAAACAAAAATGACTTAAGATGAAAATAATATAGGACTACATAAGGAATGAAAGAAAGTTGTTTAGGGGTGCATTAGTGAGTTTGAAAACATTAGTAAGAGAATTTTCACTAGTTAGTGAGTGATTATCTTGGAAAGTATGTAAGGGGAATAAAATTAAGATTGGGGAAGACCCATGGATCGGGTTATCTATTCATTTCATTCCTCGTAAACCCTTGAATAAAATTTACATAATTTGGAAATCTTCATTATAACAATTGTGAGTGAACTAATACTAAATATTATGTCGGTACAAAGTTGGAAAAGTGCAATTCAGTTAGAGATGCAAGAAAAATTAACTTTTGGGTGGAATATATATACTCACGTTTTGAAATAAAGTGCTAGAATTCTCATGGAGGAATAACAAGAATTGAAATGGCTCAAAAATAAAAGTATATTGCCTTATATTACAAGTCTTGGATATGAATAAAAGAAAACATATTAAGACCCGCTTAGCACATATTTGAGAGAGTTATAATATCACATGAAATACTTGCAATAGTTTAATTATGAAATGTTAAGTAAATGATTGCAATCACATGAAATACTATATCACTTCTATATCTATTGTAAAAGAGAAAACATAATAAGATCCACTTATCACATATGATGAAACAACGAAGCATAAAATGGATCAACACAAATTTTTGAATACTTTCTTTTTCCTTATTTAACATTTTATATTTTGTTGGCATTATGACACAGGCTTGGCACAAGTATTTTCCTTGACGGAAACTCACTCGGCAAATCACTCAGATGATAGTTCAATCTCACAGGCTCTCAGAATAAAGGAAAAGGAGGTATACGCAAGTTCTCGTTGACCAAGCCATGTATACATGCAGATTCACAGACCAAAAGGAACATATGCATATACATGCACTTTCATGCACATAAAAGTGTGTGCATTTTGGAAAACTTGGTTTTTGGTCCTTGGTATTTGGACCTATGGTTTTGGACCATGGTATCTCATTTGAAGTGTTGAACCCAGGTATTTGGACCCAGGTATTGGTTCTAAGTGGTTTTGAACCATGGTATTGAGTAAGGCCTAAGGCAATAAAAGAGGAAGGAGATCATTAGGCAAAGGCACTCAAGGATTGAATATCTAATGAAGAGAAAGATCTAGAATACTAGTGATTGGGTTATGGTGCATAGTTGGATCTGAATCAAGGAGGAACCTGAGCGGTAGAAGAAGGATACGTTCTATTGATGGGTCAAGATCTTAAGGCTTGAAGAGAAGTATCTTTGTGTGATTTTGATCTGTTATATTTGGCGCATGACTTGATCCATAAATCTGATGATCTAGGTATAACTGATGTCTGAATAATTGAAAAGGGTAAATTATCTTTTATAGATCTGTACACAGGTTCAACATAGCAAAGGCGCATATACACGCAAGTTCAGTAATTCAAAATAGTGTATAAGCAGGTTTGCCTTAATATAGCAGCATATGCATGTAGGTTCTACATATTGAAGTTGTGTACATCTCATAAAATATGTTTTAGCTACTTTTGTTTATTGTTGTAGTGCTCTGGGTTCAGGATTGGTTTCTAGTTACTGTTACTGTATTCTGGTTATAGCATTCAAAAAACTGATTGTTTGATTCAGTTTTTGGTTGGTGCAAAGGAGATTGGTTGATGTAAATATATGTGATGTTTGATTGATGTTATTGATGGATCCAGTTTGAAAATTTATGAAACATGGTCCCTGGAAGAAAAGAGAAGGTTGTAGCCTTCTGTAGGTTAGCACCTACATACTAGTACATCAGCTAGTAGAAGAGCTAAGGGGGTTGTAGCTCCCTTCCAGGAGAAGCTGGAGAATTAGAGAAGGTTGTAGCCTTCTGCTGGTAGAAGCCTGCGTACTGGTATAAGACCGCACCAGTACAGAAATATTGTAAAAAGAAGTTTCTTATTAAAAGAAGATAGAGATGAATTGCAGCAGGTGGTTTTCACCCACATTAGGTTTCCACCTTATATATTGTGTTCATGTGTGTGATTTGATGTACTATATATTACACTTGATTACTATTTTATGGTTCTGATACACAGATTAAGATCAACTAACTAAATTAGAAATCTGCAAGATATACACGGTTTTCTCTAAACACAATTTCGTATATACATAGGTTTAATTAACAGAAGTTGCATATATCAATTTGTTTATGGAAATAAAAAATTGTTAAATTGCTAATACTGATTCACCCCCCCCTCCTCTCAATATTATTTCCAACAATTGGAATCATAGCAAGTCCTTCAAAATAAGCTTGATTGCTTGAAGGAAGATCTATCATCATGAGAAACTACGAAAAAGAGGCATCCATCAGGCCATTAATCTTTGATGGGAGCAACTTCATCTATTGGAAGGTAAGAACCACAGCCTATCTTCAATCTCTTGGTACAGAAGTTTGGGATATCATTGAAGGAGGATACACATTTCCATCAACAACTCCTATAGATACGACAAGTAAAAAGCAATATGAAACAAATGCAAAGGCTGTCAATACTCTATTAGGGAGTCTATCTCAATCAGAATTTGTCAAGGTTATGTAGCTCAAAACCGCCAAAGAAATATGGGACAAGATCATTCTAAGCTATGAAGGAGACGATCAAGTAAAACGTGCAAAACTACAATTTCTCAAAATTCAATATGAAACTCTCAGAATGCACAATGATGAAAGTGTGCCTAATTATTTCTTACGTATAGACGAGATTGTTAATCACATGAGAAACTTGGGTGAAGAGATAAAATAATTTAGTTTGGTTGAAAAGGTTCTAAGATATTTGTCTTCTAAGTTTGAATCAAAAGTTTCTTCCATTGAAGAAAAGCAGAATCTTTAGAGTATTACCATGTCATAGCTACACGGAATTCTAACTACTTTCGAAATGAGAAAAGGGGGTCCATCGGACATGAGAGAAGCTTCATTCAAAGCTTCAGGAAAAGGAGAATACAATGAGTCAAGACATACCTTAGAAGGAGAGAAAGAATCAAACTTTGTCAAGAAACTTCAACAGGGTTCTGGAAGATTCAAAGGTAAGCTACCTTTCAAATGCTTTGCCTGTGGAAGAGTTGGTCACTATGCAACCAAATGTCCACATAAAGATAAGCTTGATAAAGGTAAGGAACTAGTTAAATGGAACAGAAAACAAAACGTAAGTAAGAAGAGTTATTATACACACGAAGACAACGATCGATTTTCAAATAGTGATGAAGATGAACATGGTAATGATTATAGACTTTTGATGGTTTTTGAAGATGATGATTTCTTGCATGCTATAGATGAAGATGATCTCTATGAAGAAATTTCTAAACTTAAAATCTGTTTAGAAGAAAAGAATATGATTATAGATACTCTGACATTCAAACTTGCTGAAAGGGAAAAACACAATGAAACGTTAGAATGTGAAATTGTGGGACTTAGAAAAGATATTGAGAAAAAAAAGCTCTTAATCTTAGATTTGCTAAAGGATATGAAACTTTAGATGAGATTATCAAATTGCAGCGTTCTTCTCTAATAAAGACAGGTCTTGGATATACTGAAGAAGAATCTCAAGCACAGAAGCCATCCACCTCCAAAAGTTATCTTGATGCAGCAAAGAGAAGAGAACAGGTTGACAATCGTCAGCAAAGGCATAAAGTGGATCACCAGGTAAATCAGGGTCAATCTACTTCAAGGATGAACAGAAGCTACAACCAAACAGAGGTAAATCATTCTCAATTGCCTCAAGAATGAATGTCAATGAAAACTACAATCACCTGGTTAGTAGATTTGATAATCGTAGGAATTTCTTTAATGGCCAATGTTTCTCATGTCATAACTTTGGACACAAAGTTGTTCAATGTGTTGCCTACAAGACCATCATGACTAGAGAAGCACGAAATCAAAGGAGTGTGATTGGGATCATGAAGAGGACCTACAATAACTTTTCTACTCTTGAAAATGAAATATAATGCTCTATTTGTAACAACTTCGGTCATGAAGATTCTAAATGCAGGAGTAACCTTCAACAAACATCTTAGAAGGAGCAAACTTCATTGGGTCCCAAAACATTGAGAAAGAAAGAACCGCAAACAGAAAGATGTAGTATAGCCTTATATGTGGAAGGACAAGAAAATCAGTGGTACATCGACAGTGGATGCTCGAAACATATGACAGGTGATAAAGAAAAACTTCATTCATATAGTGCCTTAGAAAAGGAAAGGAAGGTCTCATTTGGAAATGACACCCTTGCACTCATAAAACGTAAAGGCTCTATTCTGTTGAAAGAAAAGGTCAAAGATGGAAATGTTATTTATGTTGATGGCTTAAAGAATAATCTATTGAGTCTTAGTCAAATGTGTGATCAAGGAAATGAGGTAGTATTTCGATCAAATAGATGTATTGTTCATTAGCTTGATATAGGAGAAACAATGATCAAAAGCATAAGAACTCCAAATAATTTATACATACTCAAGGGAGGACAGCAACAATGCTATCTAAGAAAAAATGATGAACATTGGCTATGGCACAGAAGATTGGGGCATCTAAGCTTCCCTCAAATAAGGAAAGCATGCAAATATCAGATTGTTTGTAATCTTCCTGACATCAGAATTCTAGATAATACAATATGCAAATCATGTCAGTTTGGTAAGAAAACCAGAAAACATTTCCCTGAGAAGAAAGGAACAACTAGTAAGCCAATTGAACTTGTCCATACTAATTTATGTGGTCCATCAAGGAAAAAGTCACCTCGTGGAGAAGAAGACTTTATACTGTTCATTGACGACTTTTCCAGGATGTGTTGGATAGGACTTTTGAAGCATAAAGACGAAGCTTTCGAAAAGTTCAAAGCTTTCAAAGCCTTGGTTGAAAATGAACCAGATCACAAAATCAAATGCCTTAGGTCTGATCGAGGATGGGAATTTACCTCAGATGAATTTTTCGACTTTTGTGAAGAACATGGAATAAGAAGGGAATTCTCTATTACAAGGACTCCTCAGCAAAATGGAGTGGTGGAAAGGATGAAAAGAACGGTTCAATAAATGGCTCGTGCAATGCTTGATGAGTCTGGAATTCCTACAACCTTCTAGGGTGAAGCTGCATTTGCTATCATTACTATTCTCAACAAAACAAACATCCAGGTAAACAACACTCAAACTCCTCATGAAATTTGGTATGGTAAGACACCTACTGTAAAATACTTCAAAGATTTTGGAAGAAAATGTTACATCAAAAGGACTGATGAAAAGCTTGGGAAGTTTGAACTTAGAGCAGATGAAGGCATTCTCCTTGGTTACTCTTCCTGAAGTAAAGGATATAAGTGTTACAATAAAAGACTTGGTAAAATTGTTGAAAGTATTGATGTGGTGGTTGACAAAGCAGGCAACAATCCCAAGAAGATAAAAGCCGAAGATTTTGAAGATGATGAGGAGTATCCCTCAACATCAAATCAGACTAATTCTGAAGAAGAAACTTATGAGGCACCAAAAGAACAGATAAGGGTAGAAGAAAAGACTCCATCCAGTTACATCTAGAAGAACCATCCAGAGACTCAAATTTTGGGACAGAAAGAGGCAGGTGTACAAACAAGAAGAACTATTACAGAAGCTTCAAGTTATCTATCATTACTCTCCTCCATCAAACCACGAAATATAAGTGAAGCATGCAAAGTTGAATGCTAGGTCAAGGCCATGAATGAAGAACTTGAGCATATTGAAAAGAATAACACTTGGGAATTGATTCCTAGACCTAATGATAAGAATGTCATAGGGACAAAATGGATATCCAAAAACAAGCTTAATGAAAATGGAGATGTTATTAGAAACAAGGCCAAACTTGTTTGTAAAGGGTATGCTCAACAAGAAGGTATAGACTTTGAAGAAACTTTTACACCGGTTGATAGACTTGAAGCCATAAGAATGTTCCTTGCTCTTTCTAGCTTTTAGAAGTTCAAAGTATATCAAATGGAAGTGAAATTTGCCTTTGTAAATGGAGACTTAGAATAAGAAGTGTATATTGAGAAACCAAATGGATTCATCCTTGGAAATGATCCAAAACTTGTATGCAGAGTCAGAAAGGCTCTCTATGGTCTTAAACAGGCTCCAAGGGCTTGGTATTATCATCTGGACAAATGCCTCCATCAAGAAGGTTTTTCAAAAGGATCAGCAAATAGCAATCTATATATAAAAATTGACAATGATAAATTGCTAATTCTTGTTATGTATGTTGATGATATCATCTTTGGTAGCAATGAAGAAGCCATGAGTCAGACTTTGCTTTGGTGATGTAGAAAGAATTTGAAATGTCCCTACTTGGTGAGCTCACATATTTTCTTGGTTTACAAGTCCAACAAAACAAAGACGGTATATTTGTATCACAAACCAAGTACCTCAAGCAGATCTTGAAGAAATATGGCATGGAAGATTTGAAACTAGTATGTACCCCTATGGTAGTAGGATGTAGCCTCAATGCAAATGATGAATCAGTACAAGTACATCAACCAACCTATAGATCCATGATTGGTGGTTTTCTCTATCTGACAGGTACCTAACCAGATATCATGCATGATGTGGGAATAGTTGGAAGATTCCAAGCAAATCCAAAAGAAGCACACCTTCAGGCAGTTAAAAGGATTTTCAAATATCTTCAAATAACACAAAACTATGGCTTATGGTATCCTAGAGATACAGATCTCACTCTTCATGCCTATACAGATGCAGATCGTGCAGGAAGTGTGGACAACAGAAAAAGCACTAGTGGTGGTGCATTCTTTATGGGGTCCAGATTAGTATCTTGGTTCAGCAAGAAACAAAGCTCAATTGCATTATCTACAGTTGAAGCAAAATATGTGATTGTTGCATCTTGCTGCACACAACTCTTTTGGATGACGCAAATATTGCAAGATATTCAAATCACTTGTACTCCACCTATCTCCATTTTATGTGATAATACAAGTGCAATCCGTATTTCAAAGAATCCAGTTATGCATTCAAAGACCAAGCACATACCTATCAAATATCATTTTCTCCAGGAACAAGTGCTTGAACAAAAGGTCAAATTGGAGTATGTTCCCTCCAAGGAACAGGTTGCTAATATATTCACCAAACCACTGCCCAAGGAGACATTTGAATACCTCAGACAGAAGCTGGGAATAGTTGATGCATCATCTTGCTATTGAAACTTATCTATTTCAGAGAAAAGTGGTTGTACACAAGTTTCATGAGGAGCATCCGCGTACATATGCTGGTTTCTGTGGATACAGTTGTGTATATGTTGATTTGAAGAAAAAAAAGTGGGCCAAACTTAGGATGAAAATATTCTGACATGGGTCTGACGGAGACCATCTGACATAGGTTTAGGGGGAGCATATACTTCTAATAAATCATTGTTGGCATTATCTTAGAAGATCTTGGTTCAATTTCACAATTGTTTTGGTTTTAGGTGGAACAGTGTTGAGGGAGAACATAGTTGTTGGTTTGAATGATGATTGACAGATGTTGTTGATGATATTTGTTGATGACTATCATAGTCTTGTTGTAGATATTTTGTCTCTATGTCATGTATATCCTTTATCATCAAGGTCATGTAACAACCTATTTTATTTCCCCACTATGCCTGGGATGGATGATGTAATGTTTTTGTTTTATCATGTCTAAACTTTTGGTGTATCCCCACTTGGTTGGGTGGATTGGTCAATATTGGTATATCCCCACCTAGTTGGGAGATGGATGTATGTATGAGTATTTGGCGATAGGAAGGTCATTTATAGAGTCATGTTCTTTCTTGTAGAACATCATTTTGCAGACCTTGCCTACAATCAGGGGGAGCATGGATAGCACAACAGAGTAGAAGATTTTAGCATGTACTCAGGGGGAGCATCACCCTTTTCCCTTGATGATAAAGGGGGAGAGTGACTTGGAGTGACTTGGGGTTGCCATCAAGTCCAAAGGGGGAGATTGTTGGCATTATGACACAGGTTTTGCACTATGACACCGGTGTTATCCTTGATGGGAACTCACTTAGATGACAAATCATAGTTCAGGCTCTCAGAATAAAAGAAAAAGAGATATACACAATTTCCACTTAACCAAGTTGTGTATACATGTGGGATCACCGATCAAAAGTCACGTATGCGTATGCACACACTTTCATGCAAGGAAAAGAAAGTACATGTTGGAAAACTTATTTTTAGTCCGTGGTATTTGGACATATCGTTTTGGACCATGGTATCTCGTCTGAAGTGTTGAACCCAACTATTTGGACCCAGGCATTGGTTCTAAGTGGCTTTGGACCATGGTATTGAGTAAGGCCAAAGACTATAAAAGGGGAAGGAGATCATTAGGAAAAGGCATTCACTCAAGGATTGAATATCTTGTGAAGAGCAAGATCTAGAACACTGGTCATTGGATTATGGTGCATAGTTGGATCTGAATCAAGGAGGAACCTGAGCGCTAGGATAAGGATAAGTTCTATTGATGGGTTAAGATCTTAAGGCTTGAAGAGAGGTATCTTTGTGTGATTTTGTTCCGTTATATTTGGCGCATGACTTGATCTATAAATCTGATAATCTGGGTATAATTGATGTCTAAATAATTGAAAAAGGGTAAATTATCATTTATAGATCTGTACGTAGGTTCGACATAGCAAAGGCACGTATACACGCAGGTTTAGTAATTCAAAACAGCGTATACACAGGTTTGCCTTAATACAACAATGTATGCATGCAAGTTCTACATATTGAAGTAGCGTACGTCCCATAAAATATGTTTTAGCTACTTTTGTTTATTGTTGTAGTGTTCTGGTTTCAGGATTGGTTTCTGGTTACTGTTATTGTATTCTGGTTACAACATTCAGAGAAGTGATTATTTAATTCAGTTTTGTTTGGTGCAAAGGAGATTGGTTGATGTAGATACTTTTGATGTTTGATTGATGTTATTTATGGATCCAGTCTGAAAATTTATGAAACGTGGTCCCTGGAAGAAAAGATAAGGTTGCAGCCTTCTATAGGTCAGCATGTACATACTAGTACATCAGTTAGTACAAAAGCTAAGGGGGTTGTAGCTCGCTTCCAAGAGAAGCTGGAGAACGAGAGAAGGTTGTAGCTTTCTACAAGTAGAAGCCTGCATATTGGTATAAGATTGCACCAGTACAGAAATATTGTAAAATTAAGTTTTCTATTAAAAGAAGATAGAGACGAATTGCAGCAGGTGGTTTTCACCCACATTGGGTTTCCACCTTATATCTTCTATTCATGTGTGTGATTATCTGTTCTGTTTTACTGCACTTGTTCACTGTTCTTATGGTTAATGAAGTTCTAATGCACTGATTAAAGATCAACATTTAATGGATTAACTGAATCATAAGTTTACTGATATACGCTGGTTTCTTTAGACACAGTTGTGTATATACGCAGGTTCCCATAACTGAAGTAGCGTATATATATCTATGAAAATGAAAATTGTTTGATTTAATAATACTAATTCACCCCCCCCCTCAGTATTATTTCCAACAGTATTTTCATTTGTGTCATCCAAGAATTGTTTATTTATGTAATGTAAGGGAGAATTCCCCCTCAAAGAGGATAATCTTTAATTTGTTGATCTATCTTTTTGTGAGATGGTTGCATAACATTTGGTATCAGAGCTTTGGATTCTAGGGTTTCGCTTCTTCAAATAGGTCATCTTGAAATTTTTGCTATAACATTTTTCCTACTAGGTTTCAGAAACATAAATTTTTACCACGTGAAACATAAATCTTGGTGAACTTTGTGTAAAATTTTCAGAACTTGGTTCGCTATATTTTCTGAGATATGATCTGAGGAGAATAGGGTTTTTGCAGGATCCAGAATTCAGTCTCAAATAGGTGACCTAGGGAAAATCTTCATAACATTCATTTCAGGAATCCTATTTGAATTCTGTAAAACGGGGCTAAAATTTCACAGACTGCAGTTTTTTGTGTATCACTTTTAGGGCTGAAGGTTGAAATAGTAACACGTGAAATTCCATACTACTTCACAATATTGAACTAGTCCATAATCAAGCCATCGTGAGAGGTTTTACATAACTCCTTGAATAATCCAATCTCAGTCAGATCTTCGAAAGAAGATTTAGAGGGCTACCATAGGACTCAATTTCATAACCTGGAGATCCAAAATTATAGAGTTACAATTTTTTCAAAATCGAATCCTAAATGCAAGAAAAAGGTGTGTATTTGTTTTAAAAATTGCATAACTTTTGTTTGAAAAAATAGTTTTAAGAAATTCCAAGGGCATATTGAAGCATATATATAAGTCTTGGCTTCTAAAATTCACCCCAAGGAAAATAATTCTACACCAATTAAGCCCTCTGAAATATTTACTATGACACATTAAGAGGAAGAATTGTGGCATGATATATCAAAATTATAGGACTAAGTGTAACAAATTTCTCTCTCACAAAGAGAAACCAAAGATGAACTAAAAGGGGACATGGATGGTTTAAAATACTACATGAATGGTTTAAAAGCATACATGGAAGGTTTGAAGGAAAGTTTGATAAAGTTGTTTCAAGAAAGGCTTCCCGATGGTGACAAGGTAATCCATGAAAATCATGATGAGGACAAAAGGAATATGAAATATGATTTTAGAGACTCTAATGGGGGCTTTAAGAACCACTACATTCCAAAGATAGATATGAGGAAGTTTGATGGAAAGGATCTGGTAACATGGATACTATAGATGGAGCGATATTTTCATCTACAGGATGTGCACCCCTCACAAAAGGTACATATTGCATCTCTATATTTAGTGATGAGCCCTAGTGTTGCAGCAAGGATGTTACAACTCCTATGGCGACCAAGTTTACATTATCAACGTGGGGTTCCTACAAACTTGGAGGTGACAATGCTATATTCAGAGCATATGTAATAGTCTACTCTTGTCACTTCTCAACTAGGGCGATAGACCACTAAGGTTTTTCAAACCAGTCTTCTATTGACTAGAAGGATGCTGATTACTGACAGTGAATGTAAATCTATATTTAATGAAAAAAGTAAATGCTTGCCTATGTTAAGTAAATGAAAGTGATGAATAGAAAGTGCTACGAAAATGACAGGAAATCACCTAGCTAGGAATTAACAGACATTACTTGCAGAAGAGACCTAATTTAACCTTGCATTATATCATCTAGTTATCTAGACTAAGTAAGCATCGAAAAGATCCTAACATTTCTAAGATTGATGTATGCATGGATGAGCTAAATATTGCAGAAAATAGTCTTTTGGTTTTCAATTTAGAAATGTAAGTGTTAAACTAATCAAGTTGATGTTTTGTAGGAGAGGAAGGTATGGGAAAACTAGTCAAAAATGGAATTGAGGGGTATCGAGGTCAATTTGAAGTCCTATCCTAGCCTCGGATCATTATTTCTACCCAAAACAACCTAAAATAGGTTGCTACATGGTTTCCTATAGTTGCTACACCATTTTCTGTAGTTGCCACAGGATGTCGTGGTTTACCATAGGAAACCTAATTGAAAGTTGTAAGAAGGTATGGAAGGTGTATTATGGTGGAATAAGGTATGAGGAAGGTGCACACTACCAAGGGTCAACCCCACTCTTCAGGATGGTTGGATTTTCTCAAGGTGGTTGTCTAGAGTGGCTACAAAACATAAATCCGAATTTTTGATTGGTAAGGTTTGGTGAGAGGTGGATAAAACTTTAGATGAGGCTGGTGGAATGAGTTCCTACCTACATATCAAAAACTCCTGCAACAACACATATTCATTTCTTCATTTATGCATAAATTTATGTAAATGTGGAAAAGGTGAGCTGAATTTGAGAAACTAATTTATTGATGGGTAGCAGATCAAATCTATGGAATGGAATGCTTTCTAATCTATAGCAAACTTAAGGAACCAAAATGAGAATTGTAGGTACTTCTAAGAAATCATTAACAATGTTATACTCAACAAGAAATCCTTAGCTATATAATAACCAAAATATAACTATGTTTTTGGGGCTATGAGAGTGGGGCCCTCAAATCATGATCCCATGAGGGAGATGAGGATGAGGCCACTGTCACAAGCTTTTCTGAAATCTTTTTTTTTTTTTAATATCTAGTGGAATCGACAACTATGGTGGTATTGTACTCGTGTTACATGGGGTCGAATCCCACCAGCTACCACTATAACCACTAGGAGGAACCGCCTAGCCCGCAAGAACGACCCTCAAGTTAAGATGAGACTTAAACCGATGACCTTCACAGCGGCACGAATGACTTAGCAAACCATCCACTAGCCATGAGACCAAACCCCTGTGGGCTTTTTGAAGTCTTTTTCACTACTATAACAATGATCTACTTCTCCAACTAATGGAAGAAAAACTAACCAATCATTCAAAGGCTTGCAAATTAAACAAAATAGAAATAATTTCAGCAGCTAATCTATGATTCTAATCTAAATATATATGTACAAAAAGAAGAGTAAATTTTGTTGCTAGGATCTGGCCCTACCGCAAGAGCTTCATCCCTCTGAGTCAACTCTTTGATGGATCAAAGAAACCCTTCTCATTATCACCAAAATGTCAAAAATAACATGAGAATAATAGTCGAAATATCTTAAGATTGAAATTACCTCTTCGCTACAATAAAAGTTCGAATCCTAATGAGGCCCTAGGAATTCTTATTTACACAACTGGAGCTGCAAAAAACTTCCTTAAAATTAGGGAGGCTTGGCTCCCAAACTTGAGATTATCTTGTCTTCAATTATCACTGGCTTGGTTGCTACTGAACTCGGTGGGCTTGGCTGCTTGTAACTCTGAGCTGATGAGATCTGGTGGAGGAATCTTCAAGTGATTGAGGAGTTAGGGGGGGAAACCCAATCTCCTAAAATTCCTCTTGTTTGTCTACTTCGAGTTCCTGCACTTAAATTGGCCAAAAACGGAACCAAATCCTACAATTAATGCACATTAGGCCACATGACATAACATCTCACCTTTACCCTTCTCACTAAGAAAAATTAATAAAATATGTAAAGAAATGTGAGAAAAATTTATTTTAATAAGCTAGAGAGTGGCATTAAGGCCCATATAATTTACCTATTGATGAGCCTTATCATCACCCCCTACTGAAGGTGTTGCTCATTCTCTGAGCAACTTAGTTTATGTCCATGCCTTTCATAGCTCTTGTGGCCTCTTTGACATCATATGTCTCTCTTGATGGAGTTTCCTCTTGTGGATAAAACCTTGCATGTTGTCTATTTCCTCCCACTTCTTTCTTTCCTCTTCCTCCTTTCTACCTTCTAGCATACCCAATAGTAATGGTGGATTGAGTTTCAAACCAATCCAATTTATTTTGAGTCCCTGCAGGGCATTCGTATACAGTGGGGTCCTTTCTAGTGCATCTCTCATCTTTTCAGGGGAATGATACTCCCCGTTCCTTAGGTTTTATGGTAACATTCCCCATCTCCTTTGGTATTCTTGTTTCCTTTCATTCCCTAGCAATCTCAACGTTGTCTCGAAATGTGTGATTATTTGATCTTGTGTAGCTAGGTATCTAGGTGCAAGATGGGGATCATCAGCAATGATTTTGTGGGTGCTAATGATAGCCATTGAATTTATTTGTTATGCTCTGATTTAAAGGGGATATTTTTCTTCTCTTTCCAACATGCTCTTCACCTCCTTATCCCTGGCCTCCTCATGACTCATCCATGATGAACTGGACATTAGTTGTAAGTCCCCCAACTTTGCATTGGGGTCCCACACATTTAAGTTTGTTAAGTACAAGTTGTGCCACTAGAATTCAGATATCTTGGCCTTATCCTCTAGGGTGCTTTTGTCACATAGTTCAATGAAATTCCTATAGTCTTAGAAAGGCATATTCCCCTATTATGCTAGTGTCTTTATCTGAAATTGTAACCACTAATATATGAGGTACAAGGAATATGATTTTGGTGGCATCCTACATTGGAGTGCCTCCATGGGGAGGCTTTCCATGGTGGAAAATTGGCACTATTTTTCCTATAACTGCCTCCTTAGCCATGTGTTTTCAGCCTCTAGTTGAGATCTAATAATTCATTGCTTGTATTTTATCTTACTAAACTCTATGCTCATCTCTAGTAGCTTCTCTTCCATATGGCCCACATCCTCTACCTTCTTTGATTTGGAAATTTGCATCCAACAATGTGTCCTTCCTCTCTCTTTCTCAAGCATAAATAATGGAGGGATGACAAATTTATGTGGTATTACTCTCCATCCTTCAATGAATCTGTAATAAGAGCTCATATTGTGTTGTGGGCTAGGTTCCTACAGCTCTTAGGATTCTCCCTTAGATGTCTTTGGAGAATTTTCCCCCTCTTGCACTCATGTTGCTTCTTCCTTGCCTTCCCTCTGTCCCTGTTGTCCTTCCTACTACTTTTTTGTGTTTCTTGTAGTGCTGATACAGTTTCCTGTAGTGTTGTCTGAGGATCCTGTAGAAGGATTTTTCCTTTCTGAAATGGGTTCAAATGTACCTTGTCTTGCTTTGTTGATCCTGACTTGCTGACAGGCTTCCTAACATAGGTGATGGGAGACTTTGGGGAAGCTTGTTTTGATGTGCCCTCTTCACCTTTTATTTCGAGGGAAACTAGATTTTCTTGCTCTTTTGGTGAGTCCTCAATTATGATTGGAGTCCTGGTCGGTGTTTTTGGTTTCCCTTTTTTATCCTAGTTCTTCTCTTCGTTTTTAAATAGAGGGGAGTCTACCTCTATCTTTTCCCTTTTTTCTTGGCAATTGTGCTTACAACAGTCAAAGTAGCAGATGTATCCCTCTCAGTTGGTTTAGGATACAACCTTGGAGACTTCTCCCTTTCCTTGATGTGTTTCTCAGGGATTTCTTGTTCCTTTTGTTCTTTCTCTTCACCTTTCTCCTTTTCTCCTTCTTTTCTTGCTTCTTCTTCCTCTGTTTTCTCTATTTCTACCTCCTCTTCCTCCTTTGATTCTTCTTCCTCTTCAAGTTCTTCTTCATCTTCTCATGCCTCACTATAGGTATTGTCCCTATCATATTTAAGGGCTTGTATTTCAAGCACAACCTCTTTGTCCATGTCTTTGAATGTGGACCATTGAATGGGGATTCTTAGTTGGTTGAGGGCATCCTCTAGTATTAGTTTGATAAGTCCATGTTGTGCCAATTGCTGATGTTTTCCCTCTTGTAATTTTAGGCTCATGTCTACTATTGATTGTAGCGAGAATTAGGGTATATTGAGTCTTATGGCAATGGGTATCCCCTCCCCAAATCTCAACTGATGGAGGAGTCTAAATTTATAGCCATAGCTTATATTGAGCTTCCCTTCAGAAAAGATATATTTTAGAATATGATAACTCACCTCATTCCAAGGGTAGTCAAGGCTTTCCCTTCTTATCCCATTTTTTACTTCAATTGGCTCTTCATACCTTAAGAAGAAGTTTTTCTTTGCAAAATTTCTTGCATCCTTATCCTCCTTTCTCCATGGCATCCCATGAGGAAGTGTAGTAATTCTGCTAATTACTTCAAGAGTAATTGTAATTGACAGACATTTTACCACTGTAATAGCACCGATTCTAGCCCGAGGGTTAAGTACCATGGAATATTCTTGAGCTACATCATCTGATACCCTCTTAGAAACTCAAATAATCCCAACCAGTTATGCCTTCTAAATATTTCTACCACAGGGGAGTGGAGGTGTATCTTAGATGTCTTTATGGGTTCCCTTCTGTTAAACCCTCGTGTCTTGTTCATTTTCTAGTTGGATGAATGTAGCGAGTTTGTTAGGCTATCCTTAGTTTTTAGGGTGACAGAGAGTTTATAATAGTGGTGGATGGTTGCAATTTATCCCTATCTGCATACAATTTTTAAACAATTCACAATTCTTTTAAAACTTCCAGGCCCACTATAATCACTTAAAAACTCAGATTTTTTTGTTCCTAGATATCAATTCAAAGAATAGGATATATGGGCCACCTACCTCTCAGTATGATTCTTTGGATGAGGATAATTTCTAAGCTAAACCCTTGGCACCCCCTTTCAGCATTCTCTGTGAATTTCCACTTTTGCCTATAGCTCCCTACATTTCCTGTAGTTGCTCCTTTAGTTTTTTTTCTTGTAGGGTGGCTGAAACAAGTTTTCCTCCTTGATGGATCTCCAAGGTGGTCTCAATCCTCTCTGATCTCGAAAAGAATAAATGGTTCATGAGATTTTGGAATATTTTCTTTTTATGGTCAATTCCTTGGAGCGATGTGTTGGCTGGTAGTGTACAAGATTTCCGGTTTGGGACCATTGGCCCACTATTTATTATCATGTAGCCTCCCCTCATAATCATCATGCACTCTCAAACAACTTAACTCGATCACATTTTCAAACCATTCTTCTTGATGTGATGTTACCACATGTCAAGATGACTGGGAGTTCACTTTTCGTTTTCGAGCAGAGGGTGGGCAAGTTAACTAGCCACCTCTAGCTTATAAAATTGAACTTTTTCATATTCCTACACTTTTATGAGGTGTCATACCTATGCCTTCCTCTGCTTGGTTGTTGCATGATGGAGGGTGACTCTTTTGTTCTTGTTTAGGTAGGTGTTCTTCCTTGGTCATTTTTCAGTGTATTTCTTCCTATTGATGTGGTTGTCCTCTTTGTTATTGTGTGTAGGTGCTTGGTCTTGTTGTTGTTGCTGAGCTCTGAAGGGGATTTAAAGTATCTGCAGGGGTGTTGGAGCTATTTTCTTGCATTAATGTTGAAGGAGAATGCATGGGGAACTATTGTTGTGAGAACAAACGCTGTTACAGGGTTTCCTGTATTTACAATAGGAAATCCCGTAGTTGCCTTTTTCATCTTTTTTGCCTTTTTTTTCACTTGGAGGAGGAATGGGTGGTGATGTAGGAGTGGTAGGACGGTAATGGAGGAGATGGAGTGGAAGGTGAGTGAGTCCAATGATGGAATGGCTCTTGGACTCTCTTTTTCTCTTTTTTATATTTTTAAAAATATTTTGAGCAGTTTTTGATAGGCACAGAGGGTGGTATGTTCATGAGCTGGTGTCGAGTGAGAGGTGGTGAGGTGTATGGTCCCTTGTTTCAAGATAGAGAAGGCATGCATCATCATTTCCCAATCTGAATTTCATTCATGTAATGTGTCAGGACATCCTGTAGTACCACATGAAACTCTTGTAGAAGTCAGAAAATTGCATAAAAACTGGTTTTTTTATGCCTAGAAGTGAGGATGGATGATGGAGACATAGTAGGCATGGGAGATATGAAGTTAATGGAAGAAGAATGGTGTGATGCTTGACTTGTTTTCCTCTAAACTTTGAGTACTTTGTTTCCTTTAAAAAACTGCAAAAATCACAGAATTTATTAGTGGGCAGGTTTGAGGTCCCTTCCATATCATTTTGTTTTTTTTCCCTCTCTTGTTTTTTCCTTTTCTTTTAAAAGACACACAAATCACCTCAAAGGAGGTTTTCAACCTCTTTTCCTGCCCTAGGTGCCTTGAGGGAGGTTTTCACCTAGGGATCTTTTTATTTTCCTTTTTTCACTCTTGGCCTGACTCAAGGATGTTTTCAACCCAAAAGTTGGCCTTAGGTGCCTCATAAAGGTTTTCACCTAGGTCCTTTATTGTTTTTCTTTTTTTTTCTTTTTTTTCAAAAATAAAACAGTCTTGAAGAATTTGGTGAGATGGAAGCCGAGACACTTCCAAGCACATCACTTCCTTGTTGATGATACTCATGAACTCTTCCCTTGACAGAGGTCTTTTATAGGCTTTCAATATGTATCCATTGACCAACAAGGGGATACCTTATTCATCAATGGTTCTTATTTTCACAGCCCCAATGTCATGGAACTTCTCTATCAAATATGGGCCCATCCACCTGGTCATCAATTTTCCTTTGAAGTCCTTAAACCTGGATTGATATAGAAGAGCCCAATCATCTTCTTGAAAAACTTTGTCCATGATATTTTTGTCATGCCAAACCTTTCTTTGTACTTGAGTCACTTCTGTGTGTAGGAGGGCTTGCATCCTGAATTCATCTAAACCATCGAGCTAGAGCAGCCTCTCTTATTGTGTCTTCGTAACATTCAAATCCAACTGTGCTTCCATTCTCATAGTGTTGTACTCAAACTCAATAAGGATTTGAGCCTTCTTCCCATAGACCAAGCCATAAGGGGTGAAACTAGTGGTTTTCATTCAGGTTGTATTATAGGCCCGAGTGGCCTCCACTAGTCTGTCAGCCCAATATTTTATGTTGCTGCTCATGACCTTGGGAAAAATACCTTCCAATGCTCTGTTGGTAACCTCTACTTATCCATTGGCTCGAGGATGATAAACAATTAACTTCCTATGCTTGATCTTATGCTGCCTCAATAGATTTTCAATCAGGGGTGATGTGAATTGAGCTCCTTGATCAGTGATTAGCTCTCTAGGGTACCCAAACTTGTAAAATGCATTCTCCCTTACTAAATCAGCCACTTTCTCTTTTTTTTTGTAACCTTGACACCCTTGGTTTCAATCCACTTTGTCAAATAATCAGTGCACACAATTATGTACTTTTTCTGCCCTGATGGTGGATTAATGGGCCCAATGAAATCCATGACCCACTCATCAAATGGCTTAGGAGACACTTGAGATTGAAAAAGGCATATAATCCCTACGAGTAGGTTTCCCATTCTTTGGCATTGGTCACATCGACTGGTGTATCTTCTTGCATCTTGGTGGAGAATTGGCCAGCAGTAGCCAACTTGCAGTACCTTGAAAGTTGTCCTCTTGGCTACAAAATGACCTCCACAAGGCCCATCATGATAGGCGAGAAGGATGTAAAATACTTCCTCCTCCCTGACACATCTCCTAAAAATTTAATTTGGGCCTAGCTTGAAGATATTTCCCACAATCCAAGTGAATGGGGCACCCTTTCTTATAGTTATGTTATTTTCCTTGGAGGACAAATTTAGAGAGAACTGTGCAACCACTAAGTATTGTCTATGTCAGCAAAACATGGAGAGAGAAATGAAATAGTAAATAAATTCTCATTTGGTAGTTGATCATCAACCATTCCTTCCTCACCCATAGGCAAATCAAGTCTAGACAAAAAATCTGTAGCTACATTTTCTCTACTAAGCTTCTCAATGATAGTTAGATCAAATTGTTGTAATAATAGAAACCATCTAATAATTTTGGCATTCACATTAGGCTTTTTGATCAAATATTTAATAATAGCATGGTTAGTATGTACAAAGGTTTGATAACAAATGATGTAATGTCTAAATTTATTCAAGGAATGGACAATAGCTAGGAGCTGCTTTTTAGTCACAATATAGTTTAATTCAGCCTTGGATAGATTTTTGCTAATGAAATAAATTGCAAAAGGCATATTATCATCTATCTAGCCTAGAGATGCTCTTATATCTTTTTTAAAGGCATCATCATGGATGTGAAAATGAAGATCCCAATTTGGGCCTCAGTGTATGGGTGCAGTAGTCAACTTATTCTTTAAGGTTTCTAGGGCCTCTTGGCAACTTTCTAACCAAAAAAATTTAGAGTCCTTGGCTAATAGCCTAAACAAAGGTGAGGCCACTTTACTGAAGTTCTTTATGAATCTCGTATAGTATCTAGCTAAGCCTAAGAAACTTCTGACATACCTCTGCTTCTGAGGAGTAGGGACCCTCTTTATGATAGAAATTTTATTGAGTGACCTAGAATAGTCCTTGCATTCATCAAGAACTCACACTTCTCAGGACTAAGGGATAGGTCCATTTCAATGCATTTATTTAATACTTTCCCAAAGTTAGAGAGAGCCTCCAAGGAATCATACCCATAGGGAGTGAAATCATCCATATAAATTTCTATAGTGTCATGGACTAGCTCTGTAAAGATGTTGAGGACTACCCTCTAAAAAGCGGTAGTGGCATTACATAATCCAAAAGGAAGGACCTTATAGGCAAAGGTACCCCATGGAAAAGTGAAGGTGGCTTTATCTTGGTCCTCTGGGATGATTTGGGTCTGATTTTAGCCACTGAATCCAACCAGGAAAGAGAAGAACTTATTTCCTGCAAGACCATCCAAGACATGATAAACGAAAGGTAGAGGGAAATGGTATTTATTGGTGGCTTTGTTTAACTCTCTGTAGTCCGCACACATCCTCCATTATCCATTCTACTTTGGGACCAAAACCAGAGGAGACATCTACTCACTATCTAAGATGGGGTAAATGAACCCTTCATCTAACAACTTCTGTAGTTCTTCTTTAACTATGTCTTTGCGGGTTGGGTTCATTATCCTCTGAGGTTGGCACACTAGCTTCTATCGTTCTAAGATGTAAATCTGGTGAGTACAAACTGAAAGGTGAACTCCCTTCATTTCCTTATAACTCCAGGAAAAGGCATCCAAATTCTCTCTTAGCATGTCACATAACTCCTTTTCCTAATGTGCAGTGAGAGAGCAGTTGCTTTTAAATGTTCTAGCTAGACAAAATTCTATCATCTTGACATGAGTAGGAGTTTAGTTCGCTAGGCACAAATCATTCGAAGGGTTATCTTTGACTTTCTTTACTAACTCATCAAGAGACATGGTGTTGGGGGCTAGTTTTTGAGGATTTCATCATTCAGGTTGCCTTCATGAGGTTTCCCCCTCCTATAGTAACATCTCGTGTACAGATTGGGTAAGATGTGGTAGAGTATACTTCATCTTCCTCCTCCTCTTCCAACCATAAAGGTAAGATATGCTCTAGAGATGGTTGAGAAGGAGGTATAACACCAATTGTTTGGACAAATACCCATTTTTAATGGTCATATTCCTAGCTGTGTAGCTTATGTAAGCATCAGAAGTGGTTAACCATGGCCTGCCAAGGATGGGAGGATAACCATTGAACTTGGTCTTAGGTTGGAGAACTAAGAAATCAACAGGGTATTCCTAGGAATCAATGGAGACCATCACATCCTCAATAACTCCCTCAGGAGCTACTATGGATTTGTGTTATAGCTGCAAGGTTGTTGTGGTCTTCCTTAATGATCCTTGGAGATTGAGTTTAAGCATAATCTCCTTATTCATCACATTGATGGCAGCCCCAAGATAAATCAAGGTATGGGGGACAATGATACCTTCAATGTGCACATATACCATAGGACTTCTAGGGTCTAGATACTTTGGGAAAATCATTCTCCCCAACATTAAGTCAGACAGTTGTCTAATGACATTAATTGTAGGGGTGTCTTTCTTTATTCTCTTGGGATGCTCAAAGAATTTCTCATTTATTAACTTGTTATAGATGGGGACATCCTTGATAGCTTGGAGGAGTGGGATTTTAACACACAAGTTTTTCAATTCACCTAGAAGTTTAGTATCTTCTGGGGTATGCTCGCTAGGATGGATTAATCTCTCAGGAAAAAGAGGTGGATTGGCTTGATGAACACTCTCTTCATTTTCCTCTTGAAGCTCCTTGGGCAAAGATGGAGGTTTATTATCTAGAAGCACTCTTCCAGACATGAGGTTGATTCCTTGAATTTCCATAGCAAAGGAAGGGTAGGATATCTCTCCACTATAGACCTGTTGTGCATGTTTGTTCTTCGGGTTCGGATTTGGCTGAGCAGGCATCTGAGGTTGCTTAGGTGAATAAGGGTTAAGGATTTGTGGTTGAGATGGAGGTGGAGGCAGTAAGGTAGGAGATTGGTTGTAAGGGGACTTCCACTCCTATGATTGTGTATTCCACTATAGTTGTGGGGGAGCATATGACTGAAATGATTGATTAGCTAGTTGGGAATGGTATTGAGGTGCAAAAGACCAAGGAAAAGTTGTGGACCATGAAGGATGAGAAGGAGGATACCAAGGGGGAATGGATGCATTCTGGTTAGGGTTGTAATATGAATAAGAGGCCCCTTGCATTCCCTATTGGTATGCTCGAGGTCCTTGAGGCCTCCTTTGGTTGATATGGAAAAGTTGTTCGATCACACCTTCAGTTCCTTGATATACAACTTTCAATCCAGGCAGAGAATGACACTTGTCTTTCGAGTGGTTCTCCTCAAAGACCAAGCACATCTCTATAAGATTTAATGGACATACATTTCTAGTGTGCCTCCTAGTGCATCTAGGGAAAAAGTTAGCTAAGACTCTTTCCGCTTCCTCTTTCTCCCTCTTGATCTACATGGTGTCCATTTGCAGAGAAAGGGTATGCATCATTTCACTCTTAAAGTCTTCCAACATGTTCCCAATTTCACTTTTGATGGATGTGTTCGAGGAGGATGAATTGGCCAAAGCTTGACTAGCCCTACCTTTCTTTCTAGCTTCCTCGGAATGATTTTTGAAAATTGGCTTGATATCATCATAAGATAATTGGTAGATGTCCCCTCCCAACATCCTGTTTAGGGTTTCTAGAAGATATTCCCTAATCCCTCTAAGAAGGACTAGCTTGAGTGATTAATGATCGAGGGTGCATCTAGCCCTTTTGTAGCTGAGTTGGAATGTTTCCTGATAATATTCCAAATATTCATCATGTCCCAAGGTCATTCTAATGATTTCCTCTTTGGTGTCTTTGGACCTACAATAATCCTTGTGCTTGTTGTTTAACACTTGTTGCATTTGAACCTAGGTAGTGAAGTTGATCCAAAATGGATTTTGGGTAGACTCCTAAGTCTAAGTGTTCCTCACTGAGGAAAATGAAAGTCCAAGGAAGCTCTTGGAAATAGCCCCATTGTAGAGATCCTTTCCTTCTAAAGCTGTTGCAACTTGAAAGGGAACACATGTACTTAGGTTGTAGAAGTTATCGCTCAAAGAAGATGCCCTTTGTTCCTTAGAAAAAGAGGAAAAATTCTTTAAAAATGGAAAAAACCCCTTCAAAATGGAAATCACATCAGACCAGGGAAAAAAAACTAGATTTAAGTGAAAAGGGGAAGCACCCCCAATTGCCAATCCCTAACATATCGGGTCAGAGGTGGGCTTGTGTGTATATAGCCTAAGGCGGAATCCCGGGCCAATGCGATGAGCGATCACCGATATCAGTGGATTGCAATCAGCGTTGGCATAGGCCATGCCATATGGAAAGACCCCAGGTCCATGTAATACGCGATTCGATCAATCGCATCGCAATATCGCGTTGAAGTAATACGATGAAACGAGGCCATATATAATATATATATATAATATATATATATATATATATTATATATATATTTGTGTGTGGGTCAATGCAATGTGACTAGACCCGAAAGGGTTGTAAATGCTACTGCATAAGTATTTCAAGTCTGATATGATTCGTTTTCGGGATTTTCTTTGTATTTGGGATTTTTAACAATAAACCAAAATACAAAGGAAACCACGCCTATGCGACTTGCGATAGCAATTTAAAATGTAGATCCAATGAAATATAGGGCATAATTCATAATATTTGAATTCTGATAAAAAGTGATTGGGCAGATTTTTCCCTTGTTTTACAGTGTTTCTATGTGTAAACAGAGAACACTATTTTTGGGGATTTCAATGCAATGATGGTCCCTTCTATTACAGAATAGGTGGCCACCATTCCTAAAGGCTTTCAGCAATGATTCCTAATGCTCAGAGGGGGGTTTGAGCAGATAGAGGCTGGGAGATAGAGAGCCTAGAAGAGGAAATAAATGGACAGTGTTGATTGGTTTAAGAGCCACATGATGATAGAGACAGAGAAGGGGTGTTGAGACAAGATTGCAGAAAGCGAAGCCAAAGTAGGAAGCTAAGGTAATTGAGAGTAGAAAGAACTCGATTGAGATAGGATAGCAGAAACCGAAGCCAAAGCAGGAATCTAAGACAATTGAGAGCAGAAAGAACTCAATTGAGAGAAGGAGTGCAAAAAGAAAAAGGCAGAAGCAAAAAGAGGTTGAGAGAGCAAAAGAGAATGCACAGAGCAGTCGAGGGAGTCACTTGGAGGTCAAGTGAAAATCTAGAGAATTGTACATTGCGGAGAGCCAAAGAAGCTAGAGCCAAGAGCCAGAGCCAGAGCTAAGAGTCAGAAAGTCAAGAGCTTCAAGAGCCGGGGATAAAATGGTGTCTAAACCCATTGTTTTTGCATAAAACCAATGGAGTTGAGCCAGGGAACTTGTAAAAGGACTTTACCATAATCCCAGAGAGCCTATTTGAGTTGACTAGAGCTCACAGAGATGTTGCCCAAGAGTTTTGGGTGAACTCCAAATTAATATTGTTGTTCTGTGTGTGTTTTATTGTTGCATTGTCTCTGCTGTTTTAATTGCTGCTATTTTCTTTATATTAGTTTAAGAAAATCAATTTACAACACCTGGGTAGTTTAAAACAAACATAAGCATATACTATATTGTCAAGCATATTATCAATTCCGCATTGGTTAATCAATCAGACTTAGGAATATTTAAAGCTTTGGAAGTGGGAGAGGTTCTTGTAAGTTAGACAAGAAGACTAAGTGCCCCATTTTTAGATTAGGTGGTACCAGAGCTTGGGATTGGTTAACCTCACCTACAAAGAAGGTTATATCAGAATGCTTGAGTGACAGAGCAAATATTGCTTGTTTGAAAAGTGTTTGGGTAGTCAAGGACTAAATCCTGATTGTCTGATTGGATGTATGCTTGTTGCAGACTGACTGTTTTCTGAGTTTGCAGATGTGAAGGGAAATCTATTGGTAGCTCAGGCCAGGAAGGACAAGAAGGAAGAAGGGCTGAAGGAATTCTTCTATCCCAAAGGACCTCAAAGTAATCCTTGGAGCACAATAGGTTTGTTGTTGTAGGTTTTAATCCCATACAAAAATTACCTGCATACGAATTCTAAATCATAGGAAAAATAAAAATGCGAGAGCATAACACATAAAACACATATACACAGATATTTCCCACTGGGTCCCAAAAACAGGACTACCAGCTTGATTTTTCATTACGTTCCTTTCAATGTTAGAATACATATTTATACATGCCGAAGAATCCAATACCATGGACTGAAAACCATAGGTAGGTTCGCCCAACTTAATATAGGTAGGTTTCCAGCCCTGAAACGCACATTGTTTCTCTACACCAAGAGAATTTCTTAGAGCTCACAGATTTTGTCAATGCATTTGCAGTATTCTTCAAAGTGTCCACCTTTACCAGCAACACCTTTTTGTCTTCTATCATATCCCTCACAAAGTGATACT
>APFE030196556.1:54566-73275 GCA_000404065.3 Pinus taeda
TAAGGCTTTAGCATTCTTGATTTCCCATTTTGCCAGTGCATCTGCATTTGTGGGTTTATTCGGCTTAACATCGCCATCACATATTCCTTGCCATAATTCATTATAAATGAGTGTGCTTTCGATGAGTCGATGCCATGTTTTATAAGATTTGGTGCCTTCTAGTTTGTCGGAATCAGAAAATAAGTTAATCAACTTAGACATTTTGTCGTTGAAGAGACGCACCAAGAAGCAGAACAGAAAGTACAAGATAGTCCGCACAACACACCACGCAAAAACATGATCCATCGGGGCTTGGCCTTGACCCTCGAATAGTCGTCAAAACAGGAGAATATTGACTGAGCTTTGCACTTGGCTCTAGTCAATTTCTCAAATTATTACAGGGCAACTTTCAAAATTTTGACTTTTTACAATGGTGCCTTGCACAGTCAGGTAAAAAAAAAAATTACCCCCCCTCAAAGCAAAAAATACTTTGAGTTACAAATATGATGATCCCAATTAAAAAATAGCTTCAAATTATCAAACACACCTTATCTCTCCAAGTTACAAATAAAAATCCTTATTGCTCCAAAAATTACAAATTTCTATTGCACCTTATTTCTCCACTAACAATAAATTCCCAAAATTACAAATCCCCTTATTACTCCTCAAACAAAAAAAAAAACTCCATATCTCTCCAAAATACAATATGCCCAAAATTACAAACCCCTTATTACTCCAATAACATTACAAAATTAAACAAATATTTCTCCATTTTTACTTTTTGCAACACTCACTCCTTTTAATAAGAGCCCAGAATACTCATGCTCTAAACTAGCAGCTAATCCCAATGCTCTGAATTAGGACAAACAATTTCTAGCCTCACACAACAAATAGAGAAAGAAATTTATGCTTCAGAATCAGAAACATGATATTCAACCACTACAGGGCCAAACACCAAGATTTCCCTTACGAGGGATTCTGCTGCATTCGCTCTTTGTCCCCTTGCCCCAAGTGGCACATAATAACAGTTGATTATAAACAGCAGGTCATCCACATCAATTGCCAAGTTGGGTCCTTCATCTTTGAATCAGGTGATGCTAAAAGGAACAAGAAAGATTGGATCTCACCCTTAATGCAATATTTTCAAGAAATGGCAATTTCAAAGATAAGAGTCGGTGCCTGTTCATGGTGGCGAGGTTTGTTGGATGAGAACGTGGCTTGCTGCCCCCTTTTTCCACTATTTTCCACGTAAATTAGGTGAAGTCATGTTGGGGTTGAAACCCGCAATCACTAGCAAAATAACCTCGTTCTGGATAAAGCAAACGTGGATCACTAGCAAAATAACCTCGTTATGGATAAAGCAAACGTGGCTCTCTGGCCCCTTTTTCTACTATTTTTGGATGGATATAGAAGATTCAAATTGATATAGGTGGCCGCTCCGTCTGAATGAACTTTGAATTGATACAAGCTGCGGCTTTCTCTAAATAATGAATTGTTATGAACTGGTTGCGGCTCTCTTTGAAAAAGCTTCGAATTGATGTAGGATACGACGGTACATTTTCTTCTTATATTGACTCAGCTTCACCGAATAAACATGGGCTACACTTCTTTTCGCCAATTCTGTTTAACACTTCAGGTAGCAACATACTAACAAGTTTATTCATAATTCATTATGAAATCATTAAAAAAACTTATTCGCACCAGGTGGTTGTACTAGATAAAGCATTAAAATTGGCTGACGGATGAGTTGTTTCCTGTAATGCCGAGGACCTTTTTATCTCCACATGATTTGGACTTTACAGATTTTTACACTGGACAAAAAAAACATTACCGCAAAAAAAAAACAGTTCTCTTCTTGCGCTTCACAGGTTTCTCTCCACGCTGTCCACGCTATCCCAACCAGTCAAAACATAGATCTGTGCCCTCTTATATTCAACTTACAAATTGGAATTGGTTTTCAATAGCCTCAAAAAGAAAATTTATTTACAGATTTGAAAAATCTAAAATCAATAAAAATTTTCTATTTTGAACAATTTTTTTTGACAAATTTCATACCAATTGCTGAGCTCTTCAACGGAGTTGAGTTTTTCCAAGATCTAATAGAGCTGGAATCTCCTCCTCAAATCAACTGCTAGAATCTCCTTCTCAAATCAACTACAGCATTACCATAGCTCTGATACCACAATAATGGCAGAAGTGTCCTCAGACACATAATTTTATTAATAAAAAAAAATAATTACATAATTGATTTGCAAGAGCTTACACCCGAACAACACAAACACTCTTGCAATGAGCTATTTATAAGCTCCATGTCCTAACTACCTCTAATTATGGATCACTTATTAAATAACAAGTGTCCATTTACAATAAATGCTATTCAAACAAACTAGCTAACTAATCTCCTATAATAGAGCCTAAGATACGACACATTTGGAGATTCATATCTAGTTACAACAATATGCTAATTCTAAAAGTCTCCATAAATAATTAAACATTCTAGAATATAATTAATTAAATCTTAAATTAATAATTATTATTCTATTTATTCTAATAAACCTATGATAAAAAGTATTTTGGATCATCTAACAAGAATCAAGGTTGTTCGCCTAATGGCCTCTAGCTATACCACAAAGGAAGAGGGAAGGTGTTGTTTATGTGTGGATTATTTGGAAAAAATTTCCTAAGTTGTCTTCTTTCATGCATAAAGAATTTATTTATTTTCTTTTATTTTTTTTTAGAAATACTTGCAGAATGGAAAGAAAGCATAAATTGCAACTATCTATTGAATGAAAAACAAAAGGAAAGAAGAAATCACATCTACCTAGACACCTCCCCAGAAACAATGCCAAAAAGGGATGAGCCCTAGTATTACAGTAAGGATGTTGCAACTCCTAGGGCAACCAAGTTTACTTATCAAACTGGGGTTTGTACAAACTTGGAGGTGACGGTTTTATATGCACAGTAGGTGCAAAAATCTACTCTTGTCACTTCTCAACTAGGGTTATAAATCACTGGGATTTTTCAAACTAGGCTTCTTTGACTGGAGGGAGGCTGACTACTGAAAGTGAATGTAAAGCTATCTTTAATGCAGAAGGTAAATGATTGCCTATGTTAATGAAATGAAAGTATTGAATACAAATTGATATGAAAATGACATGAAATCACCTAGCTAGGAATTAACACACATTACTTGCAGAAGAGACCTAATATCACCTTGCATTCTATCATCTAGTTATTTGGACTAAGTAGGCATGGAAATGATCCTAACATTGCTAAGACTAATGTATGCATGCATTAGCTAAATATTGCAGAAAAGAGTCTTTTGGTTTTCAATTTAGAAATGTAAATGTTAAACTAATCAAGATGATATTTTGTAGGAGAGGAAGGTATGGGAAAACCAGTCAAAAATGACATTGAGGGGCATGGAGGTCAATTTGAAGGCATATCCTAGGCTCTCATCATTATTTCTGCCCAAAACAGTCTAAAACAGACTGCTACAAGGTTTCTTATAGTTGCTATAGAATTTCCTGTAGTTACTACAGAATGTCCTGGTTTACTATAGAAAACTTTGTTGAAAGTTGTAGGAAGGTAGGGAAGGTAAAAGGAAGTGCTAGGAATGTGTATGAAGGTGGAATAAGGTATGGGGAAGGTGCACACTACCCAAGGGTCAGCCCAACTCTTTAGGATGGTTGCATTTTCTCAAGGTGGGTGTCCACAATTGCCACAAAACATAAATCCAAATTTTTTATTCGCAGGGTTTGGTGAGAGGTGGAGAAAAATTTAGATGAGGATGATGGAATGAGTACATCCCTACAGATCAGTAACTCTTGCAACAACACATATTCATTTCTTCGTTTATGCACAAATTTATGTAAATGCGGAAAAGATGAGTTGAATTTGAGAAACTGAATTATTGATGGATAGTGGATCAAATATATGGAATGGATTGCTTTCTAATCTACAACAAACTTAAGTAACTAAAATGACAATTGTAGGTGCTTCTAAGAAATCATTAACAATGTTCTACTGAACAAGAAATCCTAAGCTAGGTAATAACCAAAAGATAACTCTTTTTTTGGGGCTGTGAGAGTGGGTCCCTAAAATCATGATCCCATGAGGGAGATGAGGATGTGGCCACTATAACAAGGTTTTCTGAAGCCTTTTTCACTACTGTAACACTGATCTACTTCTCTAACTAATCGAAGAAAAACTAACCAATCATTTAAAGACCTGCAAATTAAACAAAAGAAAAATAATTTCAGTAGCTAATCTATGATTCTAATCTAAGGATATATGTACAAAAATAAGAAGAACCTCTGCTACTAGGGTTGGGCCCAAACCTAAGAGCTTCATCCCTCTAAGTCAACTCAGTGCTGGATAAAAGAAACCGTTTTCATTATCACCAAAATGTAAAAAATAACATGAGAATAACAGTCACAATCTCTTAAGTTCAAAATTTCCTCTTGGCTACAATAAAAATTAAAATCCTAATGAGGCCCTAGGCCTTTTTATTCATGCAACTGAAGCTACCAACAACTTCTTTAAAATTAGGGAGGCTTGGCTCCCAAACTCGAGATTAACGTGTCTTCAACTATCACTAGGTTGACTACCAATAAACTCGTTGGGCTTGGCTGCTTGTAACTCCGAGCTGATGAGATTTGGTGGAGGAATATTCGAGTGATTGAGGAGTTAAGGAGGGATACCCAATCTCCAAAAATCCCTCTTGCTTGTCTACTTCAAGTTCCTGCACTTAAATTAGCCAATAATTCTCCAAATCATGTAATTAATGCACATCATGCCACATGACATAACATATCACCTTTACCCTTCTCACTAAGGAAAATATAATAAAATATGTAAAGAAATGTGGGAAAAGTTTATTTTAATAAGTTGGATATTGGCATTAAGTCCCATATAATTAACTTATTCATGAACATCATCATTTAGAACCCAAACAATTTGTATGGTATAGATGGCTTTAGTCTCGTAAAATACTTGTCACCTGGTAAATTTTTACGGAGGAAATGATAGACCATTATGAAGATACAAATAGTAACACCTTCTTTAGCCAATGATAAATTTCAAAAAAAGGGGTTCAATGGCAGAGCACATTGAAGACTTCCAAGAATTTTAGGGTAATCAATATTCCAAAGGAGCATAGAATTGATGTCTTCATAGGGACTTTAAAATATAACATCCAAGATGAGGTTCACCTTTGGGAACCTGATTCATTAGAGAAGGAATTCAGGGTGGAAAGAAAAGTTGAAAGAAAAATTATGGCAACAAGGAAGTCTACCACCCACAACTATAAAGATGGAAGTGTTGTTTCTGCTAGTCTTCCATAACCTACAAGGTTGACACCACAAAAATTGGAGGAAAAAAGAGAAAAAGGGCTTTCTTATAGTTGTGATATAAAATAAACTAAAGGTCATAAGTATGCTAAGAATAAATCATTCTACATAGATTTTGAAGAGGGGGAATAAAAGGAACAAGAAACATCAAAAGAGGAGGATATACACTAAAAACCAACCCCATAGAAAGAAGAAATGAGTCCGACCATATCTTGAAATGAATTGGCAAGAATTACCACTCCTAAAACTCTCAAGATAGAAGGATATATCAAGAAGAAAAATGTAATAGTGCTTATTGATTTGGGTAGTACCCATAATTTTATTGATTGTAAGATAACCAAGGAATTGAATTGCTTCCTATATCCAGCACTAGAGTGTCAAGTGACAGATGCAAATGGAGGAACTATAAATTACTCCGGAAAATGCCATAATATCAAGCTAACCATGGGTAGATATGTATTTAATAGTCCAATGCTTTCCATTCCAATGGTTGGTGTTGATGTTGTACTAGGAGTCCAATGGTTATAACCCTTGTGGACGATAGTTTTCAATTTTCAAGAACTTTTCTTGAAATTGTTTTGGGAAGGAAAGGAAGTTGAATTAAGGGGTATCATAGGGAAACCAGGAAATATAATCATCTCTAATGGCATCAAAAATATTATGAAGAAATAACAATAGGGCGTAATTTCACAATTATTCTCACTAGAGGTTTAAACATCAAAATCATTTATTTCTCCATATCTCCAAAAGCTCTTGGATAATCATTCAAAGGTGTTTGAGACTCCCAAATGCCTCACACCTATTCGTGATTATGATCATGTTATTCACTTGATTCTAGGAATTGTTCCTCCAAACATCAAGCCTTACAGATATCCTTATACCCAAAAGAGTGAAATTCTAGTTGCAGAAATGCTTGAGGTAGAAATGCTAGAGACTGGTATAATTCAACCTAGTCAAAGTTCTTTCTCTACTCCAGTAATATTAGTACACAACAACGATGAATCATGGTGTATGTGTCCATATTATAGGGAGCTCAACAAGCTCAATATTAAATATAAATTTCCCATTCCTATCATTAATGAATTGTTGGATGAATTACATGGAGCAATTTACTTCACCAAGATGGATCTTCGTTTATGGTATCATCAAATTAGAATGAAGACTAAAGAATTTCAAAAAAAAAAATTAGAACTCATGAGGGTCATTATGAATTGTTGGTCATGCCTTTTGGCCTTACTAATGCCCCTTCCACATTTCAAGGTTTGATGAATTCCATTTTCAAACCCTTCCTTAGAAAATTTGTGTTAGTATTTTTTGATGATGTACTAATCTATAGCAAGTCTTGGAAGGATCATGTTCAACATGTTGATAGGGTGCTCAAACTGTTGGAGGAGAAACAAATTATATACAAAAACCTCCAAATGTTTCTTTGGAGTATAGGTGGTGGAACCTTTGGGTCATATTGTATCTCATGAGGGTGTTAAGGTAGACCCTAACAAAATTAAATCCATTAAGGAATGTAAAATCCCCACAACCATAAAGCATCTTCGAGGATTTCTTGGGTTGACATGGTATTATCGCATGCTTTTTAAAAATTATGGGCGAATAACAACAAATCTAACATCATTACTGAAGAAAGAAGCATTTTCTTGGACTCCAGAAGAAATGAATTAATTTGAACATATTAAAAAGGAAATGTGCTAAGCACTGGTCTTAATTACGTTAGACTTCACAAAATTTTTTATTGTGAAGTGTGATACTTCAGGAAATGGAGTTGGTGTTATTTTAGTGCAAGAAGGAAGACCCATTGATTTTGAAAGTCATCCAATCAAAGGAAAGTTTTTACACAAACCTATTTACGAGAAGGAAATTTGGCCATACTACATGCACTAAAGCAAAGACGACCTTACCTAATGGAAATACACTTCAAGGTAAAAATAGATCATGATAATATTAAATACTTTTTGGAACAAAGATTATCTTCAGAAGAGAAGCAAAAATCGTTGAAAAGTATGTTGGGTTATGACTTTTAAATCATCTACCAAAAAGGAAAGAAAATTTTTGTTGCATATGCACTCTCTAGAAAGGATGAGGATGTGGAAGAATTTTTGTGTGCCATTTCTATTATCCAACCTGAGTGGATAATTGAAGCAAGGGATGAATGGAAGAATGATGAAGAGGTGTGGTCCAAAATTCGCAGCAAGATCCTAGTACATCTAATACATTTACCTAGAAAAATGATTCATTATGGTACAAATATTGCTTACATATTTGTAAGAATTCCCAACTCAAGCAAAGGGTTCTTTTGGAATTGCACAACTCTCCCTTAGGAGGGCACTTGGGATTTTAAAAAACTTACCATAGGGTCAATAAGGATTTTTTTTGGGATGGCCTTAAATATGGCATTCAGAAGTTTGTGGCAGAATGTTTGGCTTTCCAAAAAAATAAAGTTGAGACAATTAATGCCTCGAGTCCGTTGCAACCCTTAGCCATTCCAAGTCAGCATAGGGAGGAGGTCTCAATGGATTTTATCACAGGTTTACCCAAGTCTGAAGGAAGGAGTTTCATCATGGTGGTAATTTATAGACTTACCAAGTATGCACACTTTTGCGCATTATCACATCCTTTTAAAGGTAGTACAGTTGCTATTGCATTTATGGAAATAATTCAAAAGCTTCATGGAAATCAAAATATTATAGTAAGTGACATAGATCGCATTTTCACTGGAAATTTTTGGACGGAATTATTTTCTTTTCTTAGTATTCAATTAACTCATATCTCATCTTATCATCCACAATTTAATGGGAAAACTGAGATAGTGAACAAATGTTTGGAAGGATATATTTGTTGTTTTGTATCTAATAAACAAACATAATGGGTCAAGTGGTTATCTCTAGCTGAATGGTGGTATAACACTTCCTTCCATAATGCAGCAAAAATGACCCCTTTTATGCCACTTATGGATATCATCCACCATTCATCACATCATATTTAAGAGAAAATTCTAAGGTTCAAGAAGTGGAAGATCACATAGAACATCAACAACAAGTTATTCAACTCTTAAAGGATAGCCTCTCTCTGGTGCAGAATCGAATCAAACAATAGGGAGATCAGCATCCCAGTGAAATAAGTTTTGATGTAGATGACTGGGTATTTTTACAGCTACAACCATACAAATAAATGTCTCTGAAGCAAGCTAAGAAGGATAATAAATTATCACCCAAGTACTATGGTCGTTACAAGGTGTTGCCAAATATTGGTACTATGGCATACAAATTGGAGTTCTTGCATCTTCCTGAGTACACCCAGTTTTCCATGTTTCATGTTTAGATAAGGTTATCAATGACAAGCTTCCAATTCAAACAGTGTTTTCATAACTTGATGAAGAAGGAAAAACCATATTTGAGCCTGAAGAAGTCATGGAAACAAGAACCCTACAGCTATAGAGTCAATCAATTTCAAAGCATCTCATTAAGTCGAATAACTTACCCGTTGAATATTCCACATGGGAGGATGATTATTTTATACAAAAGAATCCATAACTACTCAAGCATTGAGGAAAACACTTTTTTGAAGAAGAGGGGCATGTTAGGACCCTATAATACTAGTGTATCCCCCTTATTGTTATTTTTGTGCCCATGTAGCCCTCAAATTGTTATTTTTGTGCCCCATAGAAGTCCACTACTTTTATTTTTGTGCCCTTACATTACTATTGTTATGTAGGATAGCTCTAGTTATATTGTAACCCCTTATACCCCTATATATACAAAGGAGGTTTTTTCAATTGTATCATCCAAGAATTTTTCATTTATGTAATGTAAAGGAGGTTTCCCCCTTGAAGAGGATAATTTTTAATTCTTTGATCTATATTTGTGTGAGGTGGTTGCATAACACAATAGTATACAATTTTAAACACAAATGTGCATTTTCCGTCCACTCAACTAGGCAATTTGAATTTCATGCATGACTGGGTCTATTTTTAGTTGATTGACTAGTTAACTGAGATATCTGTGAGTTAACAACAATTATAAATACTCAACTGAACTCCTACTGAATTAGATAATGATTAGAGCTTAGTTAACTATTCAACTAATAATAACTCAGCTAGATTGTTAGATCTTAGCAATCAACTCATGCACAACTCTACTTCTAACCTACAAACTCGAATTTACTGACTTAACTAGTAGACAAGGCCATGTCACTCTAGCTAAATGAAATGCAAGTCATCTTGTTGATGTGGAAAATTGAATTTTGTCCATTTGACTAAGGCACAAGTCAAATGAATCCTTTTCTTGGAAAATTTCAACATATTATAGTTGCAAAATAGGTTACAGTGCAAGAAAAAGGTAAATAATGAACAATGAATAGTGAACAACAAATGAGTAGAACAAAGGGAATGAAGTATATGAAAAGTGAAGATTTAATTTAAATAATGTTACTACTACAATTGTGTTAACCAAGTACTCAGAAAATCTGCATGAAAAAATTGTTCATGAAAAATTCCTAGTTAATCATGCATGCATGTTATAAATTGAAAGAAATTTCAGAAATACTTGCAAATTTAAATAGATGCATAATATAAACATAAATAATAAAAGAGGGATATGAAGAACATGGGTGGGCCCTAACCCAAGGAAGCTTGGAACCCTTATAGAAATCTAAACTAGGAGTTGAAATAGGATACCACTTCCATTAACTGAAAAATTGCATGTACATTACAGAGTTAGAAACAGTTATTGAAAACACTGATTTAGACTTCTCTCCTACGCTTCGCATACTTCTTCAAATATCTACTAGGATATTCAAGCCTCTTATTTATACAATGAGTAGGAAGTAGCCTCTTTGAGGGGAGGACTACATTTTCCTAAAAAAGACCCCTAGAAAAGGGGATATTACTTCATAGGACACCTCACAGCGACAAGAAGAGGTATTAAATTCCTTTAGCTAGTTGATTTGAGACTCTCCTCCAGTAGGGAACAAGACCCTTGAATATATCTAGTTGGATATTCTCGAAATCTATACAAAATATCTTAAAAATACTGCACAATAAACATGTTAGGAACATAAAATATGAAAATCCTCCATGAGTCTCCTAAGAACTCATTAAGCTATGAAAGTGTTTCATTAAGTGAAAAAGGGTACATTTAACCTAGCTTGTATGTGCCTAGGAATGGATATGTAGGCCTTTTGTTTTACTTATTTTTTAGGCCTGTCAGCTACAGTGGTAGTGGCGATCCGTATTTTGGGTAACCATGCTCTTCATAAGTTATCTAGAGGGTATCCGATCCTAGTGGAGAGTGTGCTTGTGGGTACCTACTATGGGTGGGCACAGATGTTGTTAATGGTGATTAAGAGTCAACTGATAGCAAGGAACTATGCTTTTGGTACAATGCTGTTCTAATTCTTCATTAAGAATATTCCTATGATTTTCCCATAAATCTATATCTAAGATGGGGGCCCATAAGAGCCTAAGATGGGACATTGGGGGAATATTTTATGAGGAGGAGGAGGAGGAGGAGGGATTAGGAGAGTGTTTCAACTAGAGTTATTTGCACACTAGGATTGTCTTCCTCTATACATAGAGGATTACTCATACTTAAGTATGATCTTTGACTTTCAAGGTGATCTAGAGGTACCACTTCCATGGAGATGAGCATGGGGTCCATATGGTAAGTGAAATAATGGTGAAATTTTGATTTCATATTTTAGAATGATTTTTTATATGTTACTGACATTCAGACCTGTGATATGTAGATATTACATTGGTGTGGTCAGAGAGACATGTAGCACGATCATCAACACATGGGGCCAATGACCATGGAGCATCTTCATCTTCAGGGAGATGAGATATAGATTAGTTTTTGGAGGATCTCGTGAAGAGGTGTAATATAGTATTGACCAGTGTCACAAAGCATGGTTGGCATGAGTTGGAGGACTAGTACATGGATGCATGTGTGAGTCTACCATCTGAGTGGGGAGAAATTTTGAGGTGAGTAACCATGGCAGGTCAGGATATCAAGGACCTGTATGATAGTGATGTGGCACTTTTGGCATGATACCCATCATTGAAGGATGATTAGGGGTAGGGGGCAAGGGTACCCCCTGATTTTGTACTTATGATTATAACATGCTATAACAATCCAAAAGTATTTAGAATAAATTATTCCAAACACTTATATGGATGATTATGATACATAATATGATTATGCATGTTTTTTTGTCATTGCCATTTGTTATGGATTAGATATCTTATTATGGATGCATGTGATAAATCCCAATCTAGAATGTTATTTGAAATGGTATCTACATAGTTATTTTATGCTATAGAGACATGATTGAATGAAGAGGAATCAAATGATTGTTTTAAAAGCCTAACTCATAAATATTTTCAAAATAGGAATGGTTACATACATGATAAATGTCATTCAATCGCATGACGGGAAATTTGGATTCAAGACAAACGTGAAGGTGAATGATCTAGATCTTGGGGTGAAGGCCCCCAAGATCTAAAAAAAAATGAAATTCCAAAAGAAAAGAGGAGAACACACACTAAATAAAGCCTCAAATAAACTTATTTGATTAAAATAGAGAACAATTGTAAAAGCTACATTGTGATGGACAATATTTCCTTTTACAAAATGTGACTTGTTACTTATAGTCTTTGTTTTAGTTATAATACCATAGGTAAATTCCATGGATGGGTAGATAACATAGGTGGATATCACTTAAAATACCATGGGTAAATCCCATGGATGAATGAATACCATGGGTAGATTCCACTTACAATATTATGGGTGAATTCCATGGGTGGATAAATACCTTGGGTGGATGAATACCATGGGTGGATGCCACTTACAATATTGTAGGTATATTGCATGAGTGGATAAATACCATGGGTCGATGCATACCATGGGTCAATGCCAATTTCCATTCGAATCAGTGAAGGATTTGATGAAAAATGGAATTGACTAACAAAACTATCACAACATCATAATCAACCTAATTATTGGTGGAAAATTGACTGCAAATGCCACTAGAGTGGACTAAGGAATGCAAAGGGGTAAAACCGGCCTAGGCTACTGAGGCCAGATTCTGGGAGTAATGACTCACATTGTCTGCATAACCAATTTATGCTGTGGATGATGGATTCATTTGAAAGACACAAAAATTCAACCAATGAGATGACAAAGAATGCAAGAAAAATAAAAAAAAATATGCATTCTAGGGAAATTCCTAAGGGTAGAATTTCTTGAGGTAGAGTTCATTTAAAAGGTTGCATATAATCTCTCATTTGGGTCCCTTAAGGATGTATTCTCCCTTACCCAAACACTTTTTGACAATGTAAGTGTCTTTCCATAAGGGTTTGAATTTTCCATGTCCAAAGATATCATGGGCCTAATCATAGATGAGGACTAGATCACCATCATGGTACACACAAGAGTGGACCTTGTGGTCATACTAGGTTTTGATGCACTTTTTAGCTTATTCAATGGATTTCAAATAAAATCAATGGTATTTATTGGTGTGTGCTAGAATAATGAGCATAGTTTCTAAGGATGAAGTATTTTGGAGGATTTCGATGGCAAGGTGAAGGGATGGGATTTAGCACTCGATTGGTAATGCTTCCTCCTCTATACACAAGAGGGAAATGAGTGAACTTGGTTGAAATATTAATAGAATTCATTCCAAGAAGAGAATTAAATGCCAATTTATTTTTTTCTTGTTCATCATTGATCCATAAACTATTGTGGATATTACACTGGACAATTTTTCACAAAAAATATGATAATAATATATTAAAATTTTGTTTTTTTACACTATTACAATTTTAATAAACTTCTAGATCTGTAAACTTAACTATAATTAGTGCATGCTTGCAAATGGAAATTATGAAGAAAAGTAGATAATTAAAAATAATATCACACACACATAAGACACAATATATTCTCTAGGAAACCCTTTCAGGAGAAAACCCAATTGGAAGGTGAGGTTGCTTCGCTTTCTTTCTCTGTTTGGAAAATAAAGCTACAAGTACAAAAAAGTAATGCCTGCGGTCGTGGGCTGCTATAGTACATAGATCCTCTCTGTGGGATCTACCTCCTATCTCTCCTGGATGTCTTTTCTAAACTATGGAACAAAATTCTCTTGAAAGAATGGAATGCCTCTTCCTCCTAGTAGCCCAGTTATAACACAACCCAATAGTCTACTAGAGTTTAAGTTTGACTACATCAACTCTTAACTAGAGTTACAATATATACTCTTCTAAAGTATTTTACATAAACAAAACATGTGGCTAGCCCCTTTTTGATCAATAATGGGGGTTGACACAACATCCTCCCGAACTATAGGTGTGAAAACAAAAAGGTCAACATTTAAGTGGCATAACTTTTGCATACGAACTCTGCTTGATACACTTCTTGCGCCATTGGAAAGAGGTGAGATTTATGTGGCCAGAACAAGAAGTCACATATATTAACCATAATGTAAACCCTCTCTTAGTGTCCTTGAATAAAAATTTGGGGATATTTGGAGAAAATGGGGGTTTGAATGCAGAAGACAAATCAGAATGGGGATCAGAAGATTGGGGAGAAACAAAGAAAACACATCTAGAAGGTGAGGTCGCTTTGTTCTCTTTCTTTATCTAGAAAATAAGGTTGCTGCTACAAAGACGTAATTCATGTGGCCTGTGCACTATTAGAGTGAAAAAATCCTCTCTTTGTGTTCTACCTCCTATCTCTCCTAACTATCTTTGCTCAACTATGGAACAAAATGCTCGGAAAAGAATGGAATGCCTCTTCCTCCTAGTAGCCCGGTTATAACACAACCTGATAGCCAACTAGTGGTTGTGTTTGACTACATTAACTCTTAACTAGAGTTGCAATATAGACTCTTCTAAAGTATTTTAAATCAAAAACATGTGGCTAGCCCCTTTTCCATCAATAATGGGGGCTAACGCGGAATCCTCTCAAATTATAGGTGTGAAAATGGGAAGGTAAACTTCTGAGTGGAATGAATTTTTCATATATACTCCAACTGATGTGCTTCTACACATGTAGATCTTTTCAACGATTCAATAAGCATGTTAATCAAAGTTTGTATGCAAAAGTTATGTCACTCAGAAGTTGACCTTCCTGTTTTCACACCTATAGTTTGGGAGGATGCCGCATCACCCCCCGTTATTCATGGAAAATGGATTAGCCACATGTTTTTGATGTAAAAGATTATAGAATATTATATATTGTAACTCTTGCTAATATATGATATAATCAATCTTAACCACTTGTAGACTATCGAGTAGTGTTATAACCGGGCCACTAAGGGAAAGAGGCATTCCATTCTTTCGAGAGCATTTTTTTCCATAGTTGAGAAAAGATAGCTAGGAGAGATAGGAGGTAGAGTATAGAGAGAGGATATGTACACTATAGCATCCCATGGCCACAAGAATTACTTATTTGTACCCACATCCTTATTTTCTAGACAGAGAAAGAGAGTGAAGTGGCCTCACCTTCCGGATGGCTTTTCTTTGTTTCTCCCTTATCTTTTGATCGTCGTTCTAATTTGTCCTCTACATTTGAAGCCCCATGTTCTCCAAATATACCCATAATGTTATTGAAGTTCGTCATTATGAGGTTTACATTATGGTTGATATCTGCAACTTGTTTTTCAAGTCGCATAAACCTCACCTCTGCAGGATCACGAGGTTTGCCTTCAAATTCGTCGGCCATGATTAGGGTTTTACAATTTTTGGCCACACCAATATAGATCCCTGAATCTCCACAAAATACCCAAAGAAATTTTTTATGATACCAAATGACCCATAAATTGTAATGGATATTCCACTAGATAGTTTGTCACAACAAATCTGAGAATAATATATTGAAATTCTGCTTTTTTTTTACACTATTACAGTTTTATTAAACTTCCAGATCTATAAATTTAACTGTACTTAGTGCATGCATGAAAATGGAATCATTTAGAAAAGTATAGAACGAAAAATAAGCTCACACAGACAAATAAGATACAATATATTCTCTAGGAAACCCTTTTGAGAGAAAACCCAGTTGGAAGGTGAGGTCACTTTGCTCTCTTTCTCTATTTGGAAAATAAGGTTGTAGGTAGAAAAAACTAATACATGTGGCTCATGGGCTGCTACAGTGCACGAATCCTCTCTATGTGTTCTACCTCTTATCTCTCCTAGCTATCTTTGCTCAACTATGAAACAAAATTCTCTTGAAATAACGGAATGTCTCTTCCTCCTAATGGCCTGGTTATAACACAACATGACAACCTACTAGTGATTAAGTTTAACTACATCAACTCTTAAATAGAGTTACAATATAGACTCTTCTAGAGTCTTTTACATCAAAAACACATGGATAGACCATTTTCCATGAATAACGGGGGTTAATGTGGCATCCTCTCAAACTATAGGTGTGAAAATAGGAAGTTTGACTTCTAAGTGGCATAACTTTTGCATGCAGACTATGATTGATGAACTTCTTGTGCCATTGGAAATATCTTTGTGTGCAGAATAACATGAGAAGGTGTGGCGCTAAAGAGGCAAATTTTTACCCCCAAAAAACGTTATTGGTTGTCTCAAAATGCTCCCAAAAGGTTTCAGACACCAATTTGCCAAATTGGGCCCCGCTAGTAAAAATTGTCCCATGAGCTAATCCCTCCACTCTTTTCCACTCCAAATGCATCGATATGGATGAAAAAAAATATAATTATTCAATTTGGATCAATCATCCCTTGAAGCATGGTCATGAGGATCTTGTTGACAACGTCAACTTCATTATTCTCTTATGGGTTATAGGATGATGAATATTGGTGCTCAAAACTTAAAAATGAAGATAATTCTCACCATATTTTTGTTGAGAAATTTTTTTCATTGATGTCAAGACCAAGGAGATTCTTAAGCATGTTGGCAGTTGTAGTCGGTTGTGTCAAGTTTATGGGGAGCCTGGTAAGTGTGTTAATGTGTGTTGCTTCCTAGCCGAGGTCAAGGATACATGTAACATCTTTGAAGGAATTCATATTTCATTCCTTAGCCCCAATGAGGAAACTACACATTTAGTTGGATAGCCCTTGTTGAGACCTTTCCAACGATATGTGGAATTTCTAATTCCCAAGAAATCAAGAGATAAATGAATTTGAAGTAATGCAAGGTTCGAAGATTAGAAAAGTTCCTCGCCAAAGCAATGCATATGAGTCTGAGTAGTGTATCATGAATAGTGGCCATTACAACTTATAACTTATGTTGCAAGAAGGTTGTTAATATTTCATCTTATGAACTTAGTAATGAAGGAAGGGATGTCTTATCTAAGGGATTAAATTTTTCCATATCTCTCAGCCACATTCCTAATAAAGATATCACTTGTTGCCTTGAGGATGGGATAAAGGGTCTTAAATTAGGCAGCATTGTGATGTTATCTTGAGAAAGCCCAAACCTCCTAGGAACAATTTAAACTATGGAGAGGAAATTTCCCTAAAACCCCTAAGAAACAACACCAACATTGTCATCTTAAAAGTTGAAAAAGGGGGGAAATAGTAGTAATGGACAAGGAAGAGTATATCAACAAAATGAAGGACTGCATATATAATAGTGGTAGCTACAATATACTTAAATAAAACCCTATTTTGAAGATTATTAAAGTGGTGATAAAGGTCATTAAGGATTCTAACCTTGATGACAAAGTAAAGAAGCGCCTTTATCTAGATAGTCAAATCACCCCTCGGATTTATGGAGCCCCCAAAATACATAAAGAGGGTGGCCCCCACAGACCCATTGTCAACACTATAGGGGAACCCACTTATGAATTGGCCAAATATGTTGCCAACATCTTAGCTCCGTTATTCAGAAAAACAAGCTTATACATTATAGACTCCAATCATTATGTGGAGTTAATAAAGAAGGTAAAATTGGATCCGAGAGATAAAATTGTTATTTTTAACATTATCCAACTCTTCATAAAAATTCCTTTAGATGAAGCCATCCTTGTCATAAAAGAAGTCACTGATCCTCAAACTGTAAATCTTGCTAAAATATGTCTTTGTTCCACTTTATTTTCCTTCCAATGTGAATTCTTTGAGAAAACCGCATGTGTAGCTATGGGGTTCCCACTTTCCCCTATAATAGCCAATATTTTTATGGAAATTTTTGAAAAGAAAGCCCTAGAGACCTTCCCTCTGAAACCAAAATTCTGGATCAGGTTTGTTGATGACACCAATGTAAATTGGCCTCATGGCGATGTAGAGCTAAATAAATTTCTAGACCAACTTAACAACTTGTCTAAAGATATCCATTTCACAATGGAGGTTGAAGAAAATAAATGCATCCCTTTCCTTGACATTCTCATCCTTAGGAATGAGGATGGATCTTTAGGGCATAACATATTCAGGAAGAAAGCACACAGAGACAACTACCTTCATGTTGATTCACACCATCATCTGGTGCAAAAAGTGAGGGTACTCAAAACCCTCTTCACTAGAGAATTTAGGATTTCAGACTCAGAGCATGTGGATGAAGAAATAAAATATTTGAGAAAGCTCTTGACTAACGTTGGATGCAAAAATAAAGACATAATTAGAACCATCATTAAAACTAAAGCTCGAAATGAAGAAAAACCCGCTTTAGTAAGCTCTCAACCGCTTAGCAAGACATATTTACCATAAGTTCAAGGAGTCACGACTAAGTTGGCCAAGGTTCACAAAAAGAAAAATATTGATACCTCTTTCAAGCTCCTAATGAGTATTAGGCAAGAAATGAGATTAGTAAAAGAAAGACTGGATTGCCTCTAGTACAAAGGAGTTTACAAATTCATGTGTAAATCTGGGGAATGTTATATTGGTGAGACATGGAGATACTTCAAGATCATACTCAAGGAGCATGGAACTGACATTAGAAATGGCAGATCCAGATCTTCGGCTTTTGCAGAACACTCAGAAAAAACATGCCACCATGTTTTCCTCGACGACACTAAAATTCTTGCCATAGAAAAGCATCAATACAAGTGTAAGATCCTGGAAGCCCTTGAAATTATAAATCATCCTTGCAATATTGATAGAGATGGGAGCATAGACATTAGCAGAAGTTGGATTCCCTTACTCAAGTATCCATGTATCACAACCTTGACTAGTACCTCTCTCCCTATTTCCCTTTAGCCCCTTTTTTACCTCATTTAGTTTCTCCCCCTCCTCTCCTCTTTCCTTTCGCTCTTAATCCTCTCTCTGCTACCCCCTTCCTTAGTGATATTAACATCTAAATCCTTGCCTACCCTAATAATATTATAACCTTCCCCTTCTAATAATTTATCATCTTAATAACTAATATGATTAATTTAGCATCTAAAATAAAAGAATAATTATATTATTATTAT
>APFE030196556.1:100383-179094 GCA_000404065.3 Pinus taeda
TATGTTTGTATGCATATTTCAGTATTTGATATTAATGAAATGAAGTGTTATTTCTGATGCATCTCTATATTTATGGTTATATCTATATTTTTTTGCATTCCTGTTCAAGTTCGGATCAAAAAAACATATAGAGCATTAACAATATAATATGTCTCCATCTTCTCTAGATAATTAAGGTGATCACCTGTAGATATCATAGCCAATATCTGCAACCATTCAATTGCAAGTCACATGATCAGCCAATATCAAGTTGAATAAAAAATCCATATCCAAACATATTAAAATCATGTCAAATCGTGCAATTCACAAGAAGATGAGCATCAAATAAAAACCTTTTTCAGAGTGACATGTGAGGAAAAGAAGAACATTATTTTGGGGCAGATGACACAACTCTGGATCGAGTAACCTTAGCTTATATAATTATATTTAGAATTATGTTACAAGTACGTGGTGTGTGATTTGTCAACTTTGCTTTATAACATAACCTAATTAGATTAAGAATGTGGTTTAGCTTCCATTTCATCTCAGTGTAAAGTTGCCATTATATGATGTGACATTTACTCAGAAGACCATCCCTATATGAATGTATATTTTGAATATTGTAATATTGGCTTTTGTATTCTCAAAAGAAGGCACACTTGCCTGGTACAGAGGTATCTCTGATTAGCCAAAAAACATTATATTTTTTTCTCTTGTATATTTTATAGTTCTATTGAGATATTACATTATCATCATGCCAGTAACCAGAAAGGATAACTATAAGTTATACAAGCAATAGCCATTGCAGCTCAACAAGGAAATTGGAAATTCTTATTTTCTAACCAGAGGTAGCAGAATCAACATCAACAAGTAGATCAAATCAAGGTACAAGAAATCAGTAATATATGATACACCTCATGCAAATACAAATTGAAGCACCATAATTTCTAGAACAAACAAATTTCTATATGTAGAAATGAGAGAATGATGACCAAAGGTTTTTGGGGACGAACGAATGTAGAACATGCATATATTTGACTTCAATTACCAAAAAATATAAGACAATGAATTATAAGATAAAGCAAACACATGTACCTCCTCAAATGTGGGGAACCTCAAACCAAATTTATTATGCCATTAAATGATTTCAAGGTAACACTTACAACTGGTGATGACAATGTTTTTTTAAATGCACAAATATAGAATATTGTTCCTCTATACTCAATCACTTTATAAATGCATTCTATTATCAAACCGAAAAGAAAAAGAAAACTACTTAGATTTCCAAAGAAATAAATAATATAAATCCTTCTCTCAGCATGTAAACACAAGGCCTTGCTCTTGAAATAGAAATTCAGGAGAAAATGCATATTTAGATAGAAAACTTTAAAGTTCATACACCTAAGGTGTTTGTTAGTGTTGCAAGGACTTAGTCGACAAGGATCTAAAATAGTTAACTTAGGAAAAACTTGGCAAAAAATTAAAAAATTAAAAGCCCAACTAATAATTTTCTTAGAAAGTCTCCAATAAACTGGTAGACTCACAAGTTTTGGAAAAAAACAACAACTCAAAGAGAGGACTTAACATTAGAATTGGAACAGGCTCCTTGGATTGATACTTGACAACTTTCCTTTCATTTAGGAGAATTAAGACCTTAAGAGCAATTTTGTACTACATCAAAGAAACAATTATGGGGTGTATTATACAAGTTTATCACTTATCCACTTTGCTATGGATTTGATTTTGATGCATACATAGAAAAATTGAATTACAAATAATGCTTGTACAAATAGATTATTTCAATGGTGGTAATACAAGAATTCCAGCACCAGCCCATTATCACGTTAACATGAAATAAAACCGACAACGATAGAAAGGATGGAACAAAGGAAATTCAATATCAGTTATTAATTCCTATGGATGGTGCCCATACCCTCATGCATATGAATGAATTATCGGGAGAAGAAACAGCCTGGAGTACATATCTTCCTCTCAAACTGTAGCCTAGAGATGAATATTCATGTCAGCGTAATGTGAATATACTGATTGTTTGGTTGACATTGAATGCCATGAAGAGAAATGGCATAATTTCAAATCTTTATTGTTGCATACTTTTGATATTATATCCAATATTTCATTGGTACACAAATCTTTCCAACTCTAGAGAGCTAGATTTGACATGGACAATGTTAGAGTCCCATAGTGAGAAGATTCATAATTTTGAATTGGTTGAGGTTAACTCTTGTAATATTTGTACATACCTTTGCTTTTTGCAAAGTTTTTCCATATTAAAATTAAAAAATGTAAAGAGGGTATGTCCTAAAAGAAATATCAGAGAAGAAAAATAAGAAAATATAAAAAAATACAAAAAAATAGATCATGAAAGTGTGCAAGTCCAAGTGCCAATACTTTTTACTTTACTGTCTTAAATAATGGTTTTGTGCATCTTGTCATACATGCCACAACCCATGATAGTCAAAATACTTAATCTTGACTACTTCATGCCTTTAATTTTATGTTTATAGTTAGAGAATAAAATCTGACCAAACAGTTTAATCTTGGCAGATCACTAGATAGGTAGAAAAAATAAAAGCAGCTCATCAGCTCAATTTGAGCCCTTGGAAGATATAAAGTTAGAAGTAGATAGTTTGTTTTATAAAAGAAAAGGAAAGAAAATGGTTTGCTAGCAAAAGTGCACCCACCAAAGTGAAGGAAAAATGTTAGGGTAGGCAAAGGGGTAAGTAAAGAAAGGTTGCAGAAATACAAGTCATTTGGAGCATAAGCACTACTATCATGCTTAACTATGTATTTCAACTATGCAGGAGTAGTTATCAATGAAAATAGCATTCTCATAAGATGATTTTAACTAACTCCCACTCCTTTCATAAGTTTCTCCCTCTCATGCTTATTAATTTCCCATTATCCCTTAAACTACCCCTTTCCCCTCCATTTTTACCCTTACTTCATTATCCCATATTTTCCTCTAGAAATTCCCTTTAAAATCCCTCCCCCCTGCTAAAAGCATCATTATGTTCCATAAATCCCTTTTCCTAGGGTAAAAACCCTTTTCCCGCCTTTGTGAAAAGTATTTTCCCCTTTTCTAATAAAAAAACCCATAAATCAACTTATCCTAAGTTGAAAACCCTTCCACCTTGCAAAAATCCGCCCGATGGATCATTTAAGTTAATCCATGATTTAAAGTTAATTATATAGGCTTAAGTAGGCAGGCCCCTCCTTAATCATTCCCTCAATCCCCTCTAAGCATCTTTTCAGTGTGACCACCATCTGATTAACCCCTATCATCTAGCGGTTATTCCTCCATTTCGCACGCATTCCATTTCCGAGCTTTAACGGCCCGATAGTGCCCGAAATGGGCAGTTTTTTCTCGGACCCAATTTAGTGACGTGTCACCATCACATCATTTCACATCCCCTTCAAACTTTACCACCCTCCCCCAAAAGTGGTGCGAAGAGGAGCAAAACCACCCTCTCGATACAAGTCACTGTTCATAACCATTTTTCCATCTTTTCGCATTTTTCACCCAATAAAGCCCAGAGAACACCATTTTTATGTTTTATCGAACCATATGCACATTGAAAGCCTGACCTTTTCAAGCACCCTTGAAATCTACAGTCGCCAACCAACTACCAATCGTCATCTTGCCTCCAGCACTTGTCCAAAGCCAACATTTGTCATATGTGACCTAAAACCTCGACCAAGTTCACAACACCAACCTCCAGTTTCAGGTATTCTACAAAATACACCAATTTCCCCATTTTAATATAAAATTTCATGTAATTTAAGGTAGAATTAGTCAAGCTTTCTACTGTTGAATTAACTGATTTACACCCAGACCCTTAAAAAAAATACAAAACCAAAACCACCAGTCGAACCCTGCCAAGTCAATTCTGACTTTTAACCTTGTTTTCCACAAAATGTCTACCCACATTTCCCTGAATGTTAAGCCTATTTCAACCCCCCACCTTGACCAAGATCACCTACGCTTGGCTGATAGGGATTTTCAAATTAAAGATACATCTTCAGCCTCTGAAAGAATGAAGCTCCACTTCTGGAGAAAAAACATATTTTTAAACCATGTTGATGACATTCGACCCTGGGAGTCAAATGTCCCCCTCTACTCATTCCTAGAAGTCCATAATCTCCTAGACATTATACATTATTGTTAGACCTGTTACATCCCCAACCAGAGAGTTGTAGTAGCCCCCAATCAACAACTGCTCTTCACTATCACTCTAGAATCCATCAATCAGATGTTACAGGTGTAGCCCAGCCCAAATTTAGCTCCTTTGTCCATTGGAGAACTACTAGAACTCTATAATGTTATTGATGTAGGCAAAGCCAAGCAAGTTTTCAAATATTTCATATTTGCAAAAGAGCATACACCATGTTTTACTCCTCCATACATAGCCCCCATATTTTCACAAACTACCAGGCATATTATCACCATGATATCTTCCATCCTTAGATATAGGATAGATGAACATGTAGATGAAGTCACTTTGGCATTCTTGTCTCTTTTTACCCCTGGTAAACCTCCTACCATCAAGTTTGACTATGCTCAGTTTATTTTAGACAAAATTGATGAACAACTCATTAGATTTCCCACTGAAAGGGTGTTTAAGTTCTTTGCAGTATTGTATTATTTGTTTTTGTACTACCAAACTGATAAATTCACCATGAAGATAATAAAATGTGACAGTAGAGGAAAAGAGAGGTATGTGCTCTATTAGACACCTAATGTCCATAAATATTCCACTGTTTCTGATTATAAGGACTTCATAGATTCCTTTGTCCACCTAGCGATGAATATGCTGACAGGAACTATGCAACCTAGGATTAGTCCTCAGATCAAAAGGATACTTTAGCTAGTTGAAAACAGTAAGACAGGAGACTAGTACTTGTACTAGAATCACACAGAGATCAGAGTCTATGGCTACCAACTAGCTCCATATAAGTTACCAAATTATCTTCCCTTGAGAGTTTTTTCCTTGGAATATTCCAGGCAAATCATCAACTCAGATGATGTCCACTTCGTGGCTGCAAAGAAGAAGGCCCAATTCCAAGTCAAAAGTTAACTGGGCCCCTTTATTTGCAATAATAGACAAGTTGGACCAAAGGCAGACAGTATGTTACAGGAGTTGAAATTTTCCAAGAGTTTTATGCGGCAGTATGACCCTCATGGAGTAATAACAAAAATAAGAACCAGGGTTAAACTAGCTCCTTATGAACATTATTCAGTGCTTGAAATTGAAAGATATGCCAACCAAACTGAATGGTTGGAAAACACTTTGGTAGATAAAAATAGCACAATTGTTGATGTTGAAAATTCTTTGTATGATATTGAGCAACAGATTGACCTGTGTGAGTTCTTGCAGGTCCCAGATCAAGGCCAAAGGATGAATGCTCCCTCTGCATTACAAACACCCCTGAATAAGGAAGAACCCTAAAAATAGAGAAGAGACTTCTATCTCCCAGATGGAAACAGTGGACGAGCAAGAAGACCAAAGGAAAAGGAGAAAAATAAATCCTGTATCTAAATAGGAAGAACATAGTGAGGTAGAAGGAACGGAGTCAAAACCATAGTCAGAATCTTGGCCAGAAAAAAAAGGTCAGAAAGGGAAAGAGGTAGAGGAAACAAATGAACCCACCACCTCTAACACATAGTTGATAGAAAGGTAGAAGTCAGTAGAGTTTCTTCCTTTGTCAAACCAGCTGACAAAGAAAAAACCATTAAGGATAGATATAAGGAGATTAAAATGAGAAATGAAAAATTGAAAGCTGAGACATATGCTTAGTATTTCAAACCTTCAGCTCCTAACTAGAGAAGCCTAATGTACGCATTTGATATCAAGGAGGGAAAGATCCAAATGTCATATATGCATCCAATAGTGCCACAACCAAAATCTGTAGCAAATTATAAGAAGACCACATTTGAAGTATTGGCAAAGAACATCCATCTCGTGGACCAAATAGAATTTCATAGACAAGATGGAGAAATGATATGCTCCACCTTGACTGGTAAGGCCATGGATGCATACAGATTACATGAGTCCTTAAATAATATTACTGCTCAGTTTAAACTCGAAAATTCCTCCTCCAATGCTAAGGACAGAAGGATCAAATCCTGAGAATACCGGATCATTGATTTGGGCCATGACCCAAAACACATAAAGGCTACTGAGAAGTTGATAGAAAAGAAGAATGAAGACATTGCAGCCTTGTAAAAAGAGCTCAAATTGCCTCAGTCATAGCACCCTCAAGCAAAACAAGTTGTAGAGATCCAAACTACCCAGGAGGAAATGCTTGACTTAGTGTTGCAATTTAACACCCAGCTAAAAGAAATGGAAAAAGAAATGGATAAGTTGACTAGGCAGGCTAGCCTCTAGGAAAATGTAGCCACGGTCACCCCAACTGTCGCAACAGTAGTACCATCCACATTGGCTGAGAAAGTGGCTCCTATAACTCCATTGGCCACTGCATTGCCTGCAACAACACCATCTACTTCAGCAATAGGGTCGACCACAACAGATTCTATAGGTGAAGAATCCAATAAGTTGGTTAAAGCCATGGAAGAGATGTCCCTCAAAGTTGTGGAAATCAGGAAACTGGAAGAGAAAGTAAACAGTGTGGAGACAGACTATAAACTTGCTCAAGTTATGAATAAGGGGGAACAACACATGGTAGCAAGATTAAGTGAGAGGATAAAGAATCTAGAGAAAGAAATGACTCTAGGTGAGCCATTAGGATAGGCAGAAGAAAAACAATGGGCCAATATCATTGACTCTGTCAATGATATTTGGCCATCCATTCAGGTAATTTTTTAGCAGATTAATATGGTTAAAAAGGCCATAGAGGCAATTCAAAAGGTTAAAATAGGGCTGAAAGGGATGCCAGAAAAGGAAACTAGGATCATCGACTTTTTGAATTCCAAAAAAAAATATGAACTTGAAGAATTGGATATTAGTGACAGGACAAGGACAATCCTAGAAGTAAGAGGAGTCCTTACTAAAAGGAATTTGATGCGCAACTTGGAAGACAAGTGTTAGACTATGGAGCTTTCTATTGATAGATATAAATTCAAATTTGACAATTTGATGTAGAAAGGTTTACCAAGTCTTTTGGTAATTAATGACACAAGAGGACTACAACAGAAAGCTCAAGGAAGTCTCTAGAACTCAAGTCAACAATGAAACCATCCACAACACAGCAAAACTAGGGATGCCCTCTGGTAAAGTCCTTTACCAAGCTTGGGAGAATTTTTTTTACCTCCAGCATGAGGTAAAACACATGCTTATAAATAGGCCTACATTTGTTAAATACACAGAGGCTGATTCTTCAGTAATTTGAAGAACATTTAGTTACCAACTGAAGAGAGACGGGAGCAGCTAATTGACTTACTTTAATTCAAAGTAAGTTCAATAATTAACACAGTTTGGTAAAAATAGAATGGTGAAAATAAATGGGCAGTTGTCCCAGTTAAAGAGTATTAGTGAAAGAAGATAATTCGAAGAGCATCAGATGACAGCTAAAAGATCAATCAACTAAATATAAAAGGAATAGTGCGAGAAAGAAATCAGTTAGAAAGGTGGCATTACCTTTTTAAAAATTAGATATTTTTTCCCTCAAGTAAATCCCAAGTCAGTTTGGGATATTTTGTAAATAATTCTGTATAAATACTTCATAATTCGAAGTATGTAGGGTGGATTCTATTAGACATTTCTATAGACTTTTTTTATCAGAAGACCCAAAGGGTTATTGTATCATTTGCTGAGCCAGCAAGCTGGATTGATGTATAAAGATCAGATATTTCCAAGGATTCATGTGTTGAGCGAACTTCAAAGAAGTATTCTCGTGTGTTATTGCTATTTTTCTCAAATTATTCATAATCTTTAATGTGTTTCTGAATCTAAATGTTATAGCTGGAATAATACTTCAGAATTTGTTTAATTATACTCTGCCTTAAAATTTATACATTTAAATGTTTTCTACTGATATTTAAGTTAAGGAATTATTAATTGCTCCTTGGTTTAGATTTATTTCTTGAATATCCAGGTTAACGGATTCTTCATTGCCCATTGATCCCGATTACCCCTTCATTCCTCATTCATTATTCGGGTCCAAGAACCCTTAATTTCTCTCTCAGCCTGAGTGAAACCATTTCACCCCTCTGTCTCAAAGATCTGAAAAACACTCTGTTATCTTGCCCTTGGAACATTCCCTTTAGTGAGTTAATCCAATTTTACTTCCTTATTGTTTGACTCCATAGCCCAATGGTCTAAAAGACATCATTTTATCCAACTGTCTAAGCAGATCCCACCACCCAATCTCAAATACAAATCAAAAACCCCTAGAACAATCATAACTAGCCTAAAATCAAAACAAACAAAGTTAATTTTTAAAGAGAGAGCCCTCTCTGAGCATTAGAAAGGCTAGGCCCTGATCTCCAAAAGCGGTTTGTGGTTACCTTTGGTTTTTTCTTTCTTTTACTTCAAAAGAATTATCAGAGTGATAATATTTCTGGCGACCATACTGGGGACTTCAATCCTCAGTCTCATAATGATTTAAGGAAACCTTAAATTAAATCTTGAGCCCCTTAAGGTCATTATCCAAAGTAAAATTTCAGTAATTTTCATAAAAACAGTTTAAAAAACTTAAAATTCTTGCGCCTGAGAAGATTCACTATACCAAGGCAAAACTAGATCCAAACCCTGCAACTATAGTGGATGACTCAGAGAGAATTTTATGACAACCCAATATGACAGAAACTCAATCCAGTAGTAGCAGGTTAGTTAGATCTAATTCATTCCCTGAGGAGTTGTCAACTTTATAGGACATTCCTTTCGATTTGTCATTTGAACTTTCATTCTTCAGAAGTAAATATAAGAATGAAATCCATGAAACAGTCTTAGAACTTGAGTTTGTTCAACTCATTGAATAAAAAAGGGTTATTCATTCAGATTTAGATAAATTTTTCGTTGAGACTTTTGACAAGATAGAAGCTTGGGCCTCTAAATTGATAATTAATATAGGTGATTCTTTCATTCAATAATCTACTGAACTAGCTGCCCTTACTGTTGTTTCCCTTGGAGTTTTTGCACAAACTTTGCTCACTGTAAATACACCTTCCTTTACCACAACTTCATCAATTGTATCTACCACAGTCCAATCACCTAAACCACTTATTAATCAATCATCTTCATCATCATCTAGTTCACCTCCATCAGTTTCAATCCCTTCTTCAACCAACACAACTTTACCCCCAAGTCAAACTAGAACTACAGCAATGGAAAACTGATATGCTCCTCTTGTTTTACCTGCCCAACTACATGTCATGCCTATAGATTATCAGAGTAAGATCTTCTTGTTTGATGTTACTGGTCATTATACTACACAACAACATGTAAACAAGATGTCTAACTTTTTTGAATTGCATGAAATAGATGAAGAAGATGTCCAAATGAGATTGTTTGCCCAAACTTTAACTAGGGATGTCAAGAAATGGTTCAAAGCCTTTCCTGCCAACCATATTGCAGACTTATCCAATTTTCAAAGGTTATTCATTGATAGATGGGAGAGAAATAAAAAACCCATTGAAAATACTTTTTGAATATGACAATATTAAAAGAGCTCCCAATGAGTCAGTTCAGGACTATTGCACTAGGTTTAATAATATCTACAATGCAATTCCAACCAACATTAAGCCTCCACCTGACCTAGCATTAATTAATTTCCCTGATGGTTTTGATGTTGACATGCCATAACAGATGAGGGAAAGAAACCCTGAAACACTTGAACAAATGCAGAACAATGCTGTCACTGTAGAGGCCAACCTGTTAGCTAAGAAAACATGAATTAGGAATGAAAACAAAGTTATATTTAAAGAAGAAGCTTCAACTTCAAATGGAAAAGTAGATGTTTTAGCTAAAAGTTTAGAAAGAATCACGGATAGGTTAGATAACATGGAGAGGAAAAATCAATGGGAGAATCAACAACAATAACCCCCAATAAGAAACCCAAATTTTAGGAAGAACACTAATGCTGCAAAAAATGCTACGCCAACAAATTAGGCTCCCCTTCTAAGAAAACTATGTTGAGGATTCACAGAACCAAGAAGCAAAGGATGATACCCAGATTAACTTACTAGAAACCATAGAGGAAGACACTATCTTTCTTACTCAAGAAGAACAGGAGTTGTATATGCTTCAGAAGTTGTAGTTAGAATTTTGTGAATCTTTTGATTTTAAACAGGGATATGAGTCAGCTATATATGAGGTACATAAACAATATAGCTTGAGGAGTAAGAAGAATAATGAGACTCTCATTAAAAGATCCATTGAAACCCAGACTAAGATAATAAAAGAAGCTCTAGTTAACAAAGTGTTGCAAATTCTCCCTAAGGGAACACCCGAAACTTCAACCGCTAGGATTGTAGATATAACCTCCACTGAAACCCAAACAGAGACAATTACTGAAAACAATCAAAATAAAATAATTCAAGGAAAAATAGTAGAAACACAAATTGAAATGCCTACCACTGAGAAACGGAATAAGGACACTCAAACTGCACAAATTAAGGAAGATATGAATCAAACAAACAAACCTCAGCTCCCTTTCAACATTCAAAATGAAATAGTTAAATTAAAGATATCAGTTCCTTTGACTGAACTCGTAAAGAATCAATCTTATACGTCACAAATATCTAAGACTTTGAACATAGGAGAGGGAGAGGATTCTATTAATTTGAACGATGATCAACCTGAATTGTTGTTTGGCCCTGAGGCCAATGGTATTCATCGGCAAGAGGGAGTTCCTCCTTTTTACATTAGCCTAAAAATTCATGATAAAACATTACATAACAATATGTTGGACTCGAGGGCATCCCACAATCTGATGCCAAAGGCAATAATGGAAAGACTGAACCTAGACATTACCAGGCCTTATAAGGATTTGTTTTCTTTTGACTCCAGCAAGGTTAAATGCCTTGGTCTAATCAAAGACATGTGTGACTCTTGTCCAGTGGCCTACAAAGAGAATTATAATGGACATTTTAGTTGCAGACATCCCACCGAAATATGGTATGCTACTATCTCACTCATGGGGAGAAAAACTGTAGGGATCTTTACAGTTGGATATGTCTTATGCCACCATATCTATTTTTGGCCAACCAAGAAAATTATATAGCCAGACCTTGATTAAGTACATGGTTAGTAGTGAGGAAAAGCCACAAAACTTTCCCATATACTCCATGCATTTAGATATCGATTTTTTCATCCTATACAATGCATAAAGTGATAAAAAGGAAATCACAACCAAAGACCTTAAATACAAAACAGCTGACAGTGAGAACATATTCCATGAGTCACTTTGGCATTTAGACTTTGATGGATCTATCATTAGGTTAAGGGTTGGTGCAGGATTGTGCATCCATAATATGGAGAATAATCATGCTGAGGGAAATTCTTTCATATTTACCTTCAAATGTACCAATAACGTGGCCGAATATGAAGCCCTGATTCTAGGGTTACAATTGGTTAGGAAATTGGGAGCGAAAAGAGTTTCCATCATGGGAGACTTAGAGTTGATTATCAAATAGATCAGTGGTGAATATTTTTTCAACAACCCTAGGCTTGGTAGATATAGGGATAATGTTTTAGACTTAAAGAAGGACCTCCCAGAATCAAACTTTGTTTCCATTCCTAGAAAACAAAACACGCAGGACCATAGTTTAGCTACATTTGCTAGTACTTGTAAATTTCCATTTCAACCAAACCACCATTACACTGCAGAAGTTAGACATAGGCCTGTGATACCAAATAACCTCAAGTATTGGTAGATTTTCTCCCAGATCATGAACAATGAAGGTCAATTTCAGCATTGCAAGATAGATACTCATTGTACAGTAGACAATAATATAGAAAGTAGCTTAGATGTAAATATTTTCGATGTAGTTAAACCAACTAAATTTACTAGAGTAGAAATAGATAGTTTAGAAAATGTAGAGATAGATGAAATAATGGATGATGATTATGAGATTCTTAATTTGAAAAATATTTTTTTTCCTAAAGGACTAGTACCTTTAGAGGATTTGTTTGACTCTAATGATGTAGCTAGGAAACCCAAGATAGAACCTCTAGGAGCTGACATAGAAGAGGTTAATATAGGAACTGAAAATAATACAAAAATCCTTAAGATATCAAAAGACTTACCCCCAGAGGAAAAGGTCAAATATATCAATATGCTTAAGGAGTTCTACAATGTATTTGCTTGGAGTTATGAAGACTTAAAATCTTATGACACCAGAATAATCCAACACAAAATACCTCTAAAAGAAGATCATAAACCTTTCAAGCATAAACTTAGGAAGATAAACCCAGTTCTTATGCCATCCATAGAGAAAGAGGTTAAAATAATGTTTGATGCCCAAATAATATCCCCCATTATATACTCAGACTTGATTTCAAACTTTGTTTCAACTAGGAAAAAGACAGGTGAAATTAGACTTTGTGTAGATTTTAGAAACTTAAACAAGGTCTCTTTAAAAGACAACTACCCCTTACCAAAAATGGACGATATATTGCAAAGTGTAGTAGGCTCATCTAGAATTTCACTGTTAGATGGATTCTCTGGGTATAACCAGATGTTAGTCCAGCCTGAGGACCAAGCTAAAACTGTGTTTACTACTCCTTGGGGTACCTTCATGTATTTGAAGATGCTCTTTGGATTAATGAATGCAGGTGACACATTTCAAAGAGCTATGGATATAGCTTTTGCCAAGGAAATCCATGATTTCTTAGTAGTATACTAGGATGACATCATAGTCTTCTCTAAATCTGACAATGAACATTTAGACCATCTAAGAAGAGTATTTATCAAATGTAGGAAATTTGGGATTTCTTTAAATCCTAAAAAGACACTTTTCAGTCTAGAAGAGGGAAATTTTTTGGGACACATCATATCTAAATATGGGATTAGGATAGGCCCTGCTAGAATATAAGCCATTTTGACCATTTCCCATCCTCGAAACATTAAAGAGATACAACCATTTCTAGGTAAGATTAATTTTCTTAGGAGATTCATCTCAAATCAAGCAGCATTAATTAGGGAATTAAATAACATGCTAAGAAAAGACTGAGCAATTAAATGGACATTGGAAGCCAAACAATATTTTGAAGCTGTTAAGGAAGTTTTAACCAAGACTCCAATCCTGATTAGTCCTGACTTTAACAAAGATTTTATTATTTTTTCTTTTTCTTCATAACACACCATTGCAACAGTCTTGCTGCAAAACAACAATCAAGGATATGAATTGCCAATAGAATTCTTTAGTAAATCCTTAAGAGATGCCACAATCAAATACAATATCATGGAAAAACAGGCATTAACTTTAGTTAAGGCTATCAAAGATTCCATAGTATACATTTTGTACCCTCACATTATTGCTTATGTTCCAAACTCTGTAGTTAAGGACATTTTGACTCAAAATGGGCTTGAAGGAAAAAGAGGCAAATGGATCGCCACAATATTGGAATATGATATAGAGATAAAGCCCACAAAGCTCATCAAAGGCCAAGGTTTAGCCAAACTCATGGCTAAATCAAACTGTCAAGCCCTTGATATTGACTTCATTAGTGCCCTTGATGATTAGGAGGAGATGGTGACTCCACAGATCAATGAACCTTTTACTGATTCACCATGGTATGCAGATATTACATTTGTATTAATAAACTTACAAGCTCCTCCTGGATTGGCAAGAACAAAAGCTAGATTCTTAAAAATGAAGTCATTAAGATATTGTGTTATTGGTAATGCATTGTTTTGGAAGGACAATAATGATATTCTTCTAACTAGTTTATTGAAAGATGAGGCTGACAAGAGTTTACAAGAGTTTCATGTAGGAGATTGTGGAGGACACTTGTATTGGAAGAGTACTGCTAACAAGATTTTGACGGTTGGTTTCTATTGGCCTACTTTCGTTGCAGATGTTAAAAAACATGTGACCTCCTATCATAAATTCCATATTTTTTAGGGAAAGAGAAAACTTTTACCCTTGCCTCTTAAACCAATTTCCATTGAGATGCCATTTCAACAATGGGGGTTAGACTTCATTGGAGAAATACACCTAGCCTCCTTAGCTCAACACAAATGGATACTGATAGCCACAGACTATTTTACCAAATGGATAGAGGCCATACCTTCTAGGTAATTCATAGACAATGTCATAATCACCTTCCTAGAGAGTAATATACTGTCAAGATTTGGATGTCCCGAGAAGCTAATTATTGATAATGCAGTAATCTTTAAATCCAAAAGAATGATAGATTTTTGTAACAAATACCACATCACCCTTGGCCATTCCACAACCTATTACCCTCAAGGTAATGGACTAGCAGAGTCATCCAACAAAATTTTTGTCAATATTATTAAAAAATTATTGGAAGATAACAAGAAAACTTGGAACAAGAAGTTAGTAAATGCCTTATGGGTAGATAGACTGACTACTAAGAAGTCTATTGGAACATCACCTTATCAACTAGTTTATGGGATGAATGTAGTTTTCCCATCATCCTTGGGAGTACCAGTCATGAAGATTTTCTAGGAATAATAGACGGAACCAAATGATATTCAGAGAGGAATAAATCAAACCATACACCTATAGCAGAACAACAAAGAAATATATGTAAAATCACAAGTAATACAGGAAAAGGTTAAGAAAGCCTTTGATAAAAAGACTAAAGTAGATGATTTTCACATAGGAAACAAAGTCCTTAAGTGGGATTCAAGGAGAGAAGACAAAGCCAAGCATGGAAAATTTTATTTTCTGTGGCAGGGGCCTTATGTCATTTATGGCTACAGAGGCAACAATGCATTTTTATTAACAAACATAGATGGATCAGATCTACCAGGGGGACCTGTTAATATGTTGAAGCATTATTTTTCCATTTATTCACAATAGTTCACTTTACCTTGCACCATTGTACGTAACATTATAGAGTGTAGATTGGATTGGATGGTAATCCCTTGAAGTTGAAGCCCGGAGAGAAGGTCGTGAGCTTTGGAGGATTTAGTGTCATAAGTATCAATAAAGCGGGAATCATAGCAGGACAGTTCACAAGGTAACTACAGTCACAAATTCAAAGGCTACTGATCTTCGTAGTTCTTGACATTTCACCCAAAGATTCCATCCCCATGTGGAGCCACTATTAGAGTCCTATAGTGATAGGATTCATAATTTTGAATTGGTTGAGGTTAAGTCTTGTAATATTGTATATACCTTTGCTTTATGCAAATATTTTCCATATTAAAATTAAAAAATGTAAAGAGGGTATGTCCTAAAAGAAATATTAAAGGACAAGAAAAATAATAAACAATAAAAAAATACAAAAAAATGAAAAAATATGAACCCCAAACAAAAAATAGATCATGAAAGTGTGCAAGTCCAAGTGCCACTATTTTTTACTTTATTGTCTTAAATAATGGTTGTGTGCAACTTGTCATACATGCCACAACCCATGATAGTCAAACTGCTTAATCTTGACTACTTCATGCCTTGAATTTTACGTTTATAGTTAGAGAATAAAATCTGACCAAACAATTTAATCTTGGCAGACATTAGATAGGTAGAAAAAATAAAAGGAGCTCATCAGCTCAATCTAAGCCCTTGGAAGATATAAGGTTAGAAGCAGATAGTTTGTTTTATAAAAGAAAAGGAAATTAAAGGGTTTTCTAGCTTAAGTTCACCCACCAAAGTGAAGAAAAAATGTTAGTGTAGGTAAAGGGGTAAGTAAAGAAAGGTTGTAGAAATACAAGTTAGTTGGAGCATAAGCGCTACTATCATGCTTAACTATGTGTTTCAAGTGTGCATGAGCAGTTATCAATGAAAAAAGCATGCTCATAAGATGAGTTTAACTAACTCCCGCTCCTTTCACAAGTTTGTCCTTCTCATGCTTATTAATTTCCCATCATCCCTTAAAATGCCCCTTTTCCCCTTCATTTTTACCATTACTTCATTATCCCATATTTTCCTCTACAAATTCCCTTCCCCCTTGCTAAAATTATCATTATGTTCCATAAATCCCTTTTCCTAGGGTAAAAACCCTTTTCCCCCCTTTGTGAAAAGTATTTTCCCCTTTTCTAATTAAAAAAACCCTTAAATCAACTTATCCTAAGTTGAAAACCCTTCTGCCTTGCAAAAACTCGCTCGGTGGATCATTTAAGTTAACCCACAATTTAAAGTTAAATAAATAGGCTCAAGTAGGTGGGCCCCTCCTTAATCATTCCCTCAATCCCCTTTGTGCATCTTTTCATTGTGACCACCGTCTGATTAATACCCATATCATCTAGTGGTTATTCCTCCATTTCGCACGCATTCCATTTCCAAGATATAATGGCCAGATAGTGCCCGAAATGGGTGGTTTTTTCCTAGACCCAGTTTAGTGTCATGTTACCATTGCATAATTTTGCATCCCCACTGAACCTTACCACCCTGCCCCCAAAAGTGGTGCGAAGAAGGGAAAAACCACCCTCTCGATACCAGTTAGTGTTCATAACCATTTTTCCCGATTTTCCCATTTTACACCCAATAAAGCCCCACGAATGCCATTTTTATGTTTTCTTCGACCATCTGCACATTGAAAGGCTGAGCTTTCTTGCGCCCCTAAAATCTATAGCCGCCAACCAACTACCAGTCACCATCTGGCCTCCAGCACTCGTCTATAGCCAACATTTGTCTTCTGTGACCTAAAACCTCGACAAAGTTCACAACACCAACCTCTGGTTTCAGGTATTCTACAAAATACACCAATTTACCCCATTTTAATATAAAATTTCAAGTAATTTAAGGTAGAATTAATTAATCTTTCTACCCCTGAATTAACTGATTTACATCCAGACCCTTAAAAAAAACCTACAAAACCCAAACCACTAGTCGAACCCTACCAAGTCACTTTCTGACTTTTACCCCTATTTTCCACATAATGTCTACCAAAATTTCCCTGAATGTTAGGCATAGTTCAACCCCCCACCTTGACCAAGATCACCTACCCTTGGCTGATAGGGATTTTCAGATTAAAGATACATCTTCAGCCTCTAAAAGAATGAAACTCCAAAGGAGCAAAGACAAATTTTTAAACCATGCTAATGACATTCACCTCTGGGAGTCAAATCTCCCCCTATACTCATTCCCAAAAGTCTATAATCTCATAGACATTATCCATTATTGTCAGACCTACTACATCTCCAGCCAGAGAGTTGTAGTGGCCCCCAATCAATAGTTGATCTTCACTATCATTCTAGAATCCATCAATCAAATGTTACAGGTCCAACCCAGCCCAAATTTAGCTCCTTTGTCCATTGGAGAACTACTAGAACTCTATAATTCTATTGATGAGGGAAAAGCCAAGCAAGTTTTCAAATATTTCATAGTTGCAAAAGAACATACAACAAGTTTTACTCCTCCATACATAGCCCCCATATTTTCACAAACTGCCAGGCTTATTATCACCATGATATCTTCCATCCTTGGATACAAGATAGATGAACATGTAGATGAAGTAACTTTTGCATTCCTATCCCCTTTTACCCTTGGTAAACCTCCTACCATCAATTTTTACTATGCTTAGTTCATTGCAGACAAAATGCATGAACAACTCATCAGATTTCCCACTGAAAAGGGTGTTTAATTTCTCTGCAGTGTTGTACTATTATTTTTTGTACTACAAAACTGATAAATTCCCCATGAAGATCTTAAATTGTGATAGTAGAGGAAAAGAGAGGTTTGTGCTCTATTGGACACCTATTGTCTAGAAATATTCCATTGTTTCTGATTATAGGGACTTCATAGATTCCTCTTTCTACCCAGTGATGAATATGCTTATAGGAACTTTGCAACCTAGGATTAGTCCTTATATCGAAAAGGTACTTTAGATGGCTAAAAATAGTAAGATAGGAGACTGGTACTTGTACCAGAATCACACTGAGATCAGAGTCTATGGCTGCCAACTAGCTCCATATAAATTTCCAAAGTGTCTTCCCTTGATAGTTTTTGCCTTGGAATATTTCAGCCAAATCATCAAATCAGATGATGTCCACTTCATGGCTGCAAAGAAGAAGGCCCAATTTAGAGTCAAAAGTGAACTGGGCCCCTTTATTTGCAATAATAGACAAGCTGGACCAGTGGCAGATAGTATGTTACAGGAGTTAAATTTGCCAAGAGTTTATGTGGCAGTACAACCCTCATGGAGTAATAACAAAAATGAGAACCAGGGTTAAACTAACTCCTTATGCACATTATTCCATGCCTGAAATTGAAATATATGCCAACCAAACTGAATGGTTGGAAAACACTTTGGTAGATAAATATAGCACAATTACTGATGCTGAAAATGCTCTTTATGATATTAAGCAATAGATTGACCTGAGTGAGCTCCTACAGGTCCCAGATCAAGGTGAAAGGATGGATGCTCCCTCTGCGTTGTAAACACCTCTGAATAAGTATAAAAACCCGAAAAAATAGAGAAGAGACTTATAGTTCCCATATGGAAACAGTGGATGAGCAAGCCGACCAAAGGAAAAGGAGAAAACTAAATTAGGAAGAACAAAGGGAGCTAGAAGGAACAGAGTCAGAACCACTTTTAGAATCTCATCCAGACACAGCAAGCCAAAAAGGGAAAGAGGTAGAGGAAACAAATGAACCCACCACCTCTAACACACAGTTGATAGAAAGGCAAAAGTTGGCAGAGGTTTCTTCCTTTGTTAGACCAACCGACAAAGAAAAAAGCATTAAGGATAGATATAAGGAGATTAGAATGAGAAATGAAAAATTGAAAGCTAAGACATATGCTTAGTTTTTCAAACACTCAGCGCCTAACTAGAGTAGACAATGTCTACATTTTATATTGAGGAGGGAAAGATGCAAATGTCATATATGCATCCAACAGTGCCATAACCCAAATCTGTAGTAGATTATACGAATACCACATTTGAAGTATTGACAAAGGACATCCATCCCATGGACCAAATAGAATTTCATAAACAAGTCGGAGAAATGATAAACTTCACCTTGACTGGTAAGGGCATGGATGCATAAACATTATAGGAGTCCTTAAATAATACTATTGCTCAGTTTAAACTTGAAAAGGCCTCCTCCAGTGCTAAAGACACAAGGATCAAATCCTTAGAAGACCTCATCATTGAGCTGGGCCATGACCCAAAGGACATAAAGGCTACTGAGCAGTTGATAAAAAAGAAGAATGAAGACATTGCAGCCTTGAAAAAACAGCTCAAACTGCCTCAGTCATAGCACCCTCAAACAAAAGAAGTCCTAGAGAGCCAAACTGCTGAGGAGGAAATGCTTGACTTAGTGTTGCAATTGACCACCCGGCTGAAAGAAATGGAAAAAAAATGGAAAACTTGACCAGGCAGGCCAGCCTCCAGGAAAATGTAGCCACGGTCATCCCAACTATCACCAAAACAGTACCATCAACATGGCTGCGAAATTGGCTCCTACAGCTCCATTGGCCACTGCATTGCTTGCAACAACACCATCTACTTCAGAAAGGGAAAGAGGTAGAGGAAACAAATGAACCCACCACCTCTAACACACAGTTTATAGAAAGACAAAAGTCAGCAAAGGTTTCTTCCTTTGTCAAACCAGCTGACAAAGAAAAACCATTAAGGATAGATATAAGGAAATTAAAATGAGAACTAAAAAATTGAAAGCTAAGACATATGCTCAGTATTTCAAACATTCAGCTCCTAACCAGAGCAGCCTAATGTCTACATTTAATATTGATGAGGGAAATATGCAAATGTCATATATGCATCTAATAGTGCCACAACCCAAATCTGTATCATATTATAAGAAGACCACATTTTAGGTGTTGGCAAAGGATATTCATCTTGTGGACCAAATAGAATTTCATAGACAAGATGGAGAAATGATATACTCCACCTTGACTGGTAAGGCCATGGATGCATACAAATTACATGAGTCCTTAAATAATACTACTACTCAATTTAAACTCGAAAATTCCTCCTCCAATGCTAAAGACACAAGGATCAAATCCTGAGAAGACCTGATCATTGAGCTAGGCCATGACCCAAAGGACATAAAGGCTACTGAGCAGTTGATAAAAAAGAAGAAGGAAGACTGTAGCCTTGAAAAAACAACTCATACTGCCTCAGTCACAACACCCTCAAACAAAACAAGTCCTAGAGAGCCAAACTGGCCCGTAGGAAACGCTTGACTTAGTGTTGCAACTGAACGCACAGCTGAAAGAAATGGAAAAACAAACGGACAAGTTGACCAGGTAGGTTAGCCTCTAGGAAAATGTAGCCACAGTCATCCCAACTATCACCACAGTAGTACCATCCACATTGGCTGATAAATTGGCTCCTACAACTCCATTGGCCACTACGTTGCCTGCAATAGCACCATCTACTTCAACAACAGGGTCGACCGCAACAGATTCTACAGGTGAAGAAGTAAATAATTTGGCTAAAGCCATGGAAGATATATCCCTCAAAGCTGTAGAAAATAGGAAACTAGAAGAGAAAGTAAATAGTCTGGAGACAGACTGTAAACTTGCTCAAATTATGAATAAGGAGGAACAACACAATGTAGCAAGATTAACTAATTGAATAAAGAATCTAGAGAAAGAAATGACTCTAGGTGAGCCATTGGGATAGGCAAAGAAAAACTGTGGGCCAATATCATTGACTCTGCCAATGATGTTTGGCCATCCATTAAGGTAATTTTTGAGTAGATTGATCTAGTTAAAGAGGCCATAGAGGCAATTCAAAAGGTTAAAACAGAGCTGGAAGGGATGCTAGAAGAGGCAACCATGATCATCGAATTTTTTAATTCCAAAAACAAATATGAAATGGAAGAATTGGATACTAGTGACAGGACATGGACAACCCTAGAAGTATGGAGAGTCCTTACTAAAAGGAATTTGATGCACAACTTGGAAGACAAGTGTCAGACTATGCACCTTTCTATTGATAGATTTAAATTCAAATTTGACACTTTGATGCAGAAAGGTATACCAATTCCTTTGTTAATTAATGACACAGGAGGAATACAATAGAAAGCTCAAGGAAGTGTCAAGAACTCAAGTCAACAATGCAATCATCTACAACACAACAAAACTAGGGATGCCCTCTGGTAAATTCCTTTACCAAGCTTTAGAGAACTTGTTTTACCTCCAACATGTGGTAAAACACCTGTTTATAAATAAGCCTACATTTTTTAAATACATGGAGGTTAATGAGGTCTTCAGGAATTTGAAGAACATTCAATTACCAACTGAAGAGAGATGGGAGCAGCTAACTGACTTACTTTAATTCAAAGTAAGTTCAATAATTGGCACAGTTTGGTAAAAATAGAATGGTGAAAGTAAATGGGCAGTTTTCCCAGTCAAAGAGTACTAGTGAAAGAAGATAAGTCGAAGAGCATCATATGCCAGCTACGAGATCAATCAGCTAAATATAAAACGAAATCATATATAATAGCACGAGAAAGCAATCAGTTAGAAAGGTTGCATTTCCTTTTAAAAAATTAGATATTTTTTCTCCCTAAAATAAATCCCAAGTCAGTTTGGGATATTTTGTAAATAATTCTCTATAAATACTTCATAATTCGAAGTATGTAGGGTGGATTCTATTAGAAATCTCTATAGACTTTTTGATTAGAAGACCCAAAGGGTTATTGTATCATTTGCTGAGCCAGTAAGTTGGATTGATAAATAAAGATCAGATATTTCCAAGGATTCATGCGTTGAGCGAACTTTTGAGAATTATTCTTGTGTGTTATTTTTATTTTTCTCAAGTTAGTCATAATCTTTAATGTGTTTATTTATCTAAATGTTATAACTAAAATAATATTTCAGAATTTGTTTAATTACACTCTATCTTAATAGTTATACATTTAAATTTTTTCTTCTGATATCTAAGTTAAGGAATTCTTAGTTTCTCCTTGGTTTAGATTGATTTCTTGAATATCTAGGTTAAAAGATTCTTAATTTCCCTTTGATCCTAATTACCCCTTCATTCCTTATTCATTATCCAGGTCTGAGAACCCTTAATTTCTCTCTCACCCCAAGTGCAACCCTTTCACCCCTCTCTCTCAAAGATCTGAAAAACACTCTGCTATCTTTCCCTTGGAACATTCCCTTTAGTGAGTTAATCTAGTTTTTCTTCCTTATTGTTTGACTCCATAGCCCAATGGTTTAAAAGACATCATTTTATCCATCTGTCTAAGCAGATCCCACCACCCAATCTCAAATACAAATCAAAACCCCTAGAACAATCATAACTAGCCTAAAATCAAAACAAACAAAGTTAAATTTTAAAGAGAGAGCCCTCTCTGAGCATTAGGAAGGCTAGGTCCTGATCTCCAAAAGTGGTTTGTCGTTACCTTTAGTTTTTTCTTTCCTTTTGCTTCAAAATAATTATCAGAGTGATAAAAAACAACATGTTTCCATTGTTTTATGGTGTTATTGTACACAATGTACTCCTCAATCATGCCATGAGTAATGGAACATATGTAAATCCCTTTGAAGTTTGGATTGATTCTGTTTGCAAAAATGCAGGTTTGCAAGAGCATCACGTGGAAACTTTGTTGTTCAAAGTAACAAATGTGGAATTGTACATCTCTTTTGCAATAGTAAAATATTAGAAGGACCAACATATTTATGGAAGTAATTGACTGCCATGATTTGGATTATAACATTATAGTCAAACATAAGGGAAGAGTTCATGTAAAGGATTTGATACATGTGCATCTGCACTAGAAATATAATATGTGTTTTTCTTGTTTAGCTTTGGGTAGGATAGCACTATCTATCTAACTATGTTCATTATTTGAACATTGATTGGCTATTCCAGAATGTTTCACTCTGAGTTTCTCTTTGGCATTTTGATTGATGCCTGAATTGTTGAGAATTTCTTGTTTTTCTCTTTAATTAAGTGCTCGTAGATGGCAGTGGTACAGTCTTGGTTTTTATATAAATTGCAGAAGGTGTTGCTTGTGTTAAAGAATGTAAAAGTCCAGGATTTGTCATACTGAAATTGTGTCATGGTATTACCTGAGTTACATATTAATGTCAATGGGATTAGTAATCCCACATGTGCCATTGGCCAAATTCTTCATAGGTACAAAGACATCAAGATAGAGCATACACATATTGTACCCGCCAAATCAAGCAGCATCCAGCAAAGAGCGACAATTTTTCATAAACATCTTTGATGCAGGTGCAACTTTTGAAGTTCAAGGGATAGATCTTGATTGGGATATTTACAATTCTCACCACCCCACAATGGGGTTTTTACTCCCCATATGGAACCATGTTTCACCCCAAACATTACATATCCAATGTTTTTTTATTTAAGTTAAATAGTAGCAGGTCCAGAAGCCTACCAGAAAATCTGAAGAATTGAGGAGTAGAGTATGTTCTCCTCGAGCATATATAAAACCCCTTACAGTGAATTCCTTTCGTGACAAAGTCATTTATATATGCCCACTAGATAATAACCCTATAGTCTTTATGGAAACCTCCATTTACCTCAAACCCAGTCCATGTTGGATGTGGAGCCTGATTATCTTCTTTATTTAGAGGTATTACCACATTGAACCCCAGTTCGTAATGTGGCAACAACACCGCCCGTAAAATGTATGCTGCGAGGGGGGTCCGCGGGGTGGCTATGATCCTTGGGAAACCCCCCTTGCAGGGAATCAGGGGAAGCTCCCCCGAAGCTGAAAATAGATGTAAGATTGCCTTGTAAAATGTTGTAACTTTGTAGTCAATCTGGTCATTCATTAGGCGGAGATCTAATGGTAGAAGTTTTGTTTAATTTAGGGTTTTTTCCCTAGAAGGCAACCCCTCGCTATATATGAGGGAATTGTTTTGCGTCTATGTAGATATGTATTTTGAGCGAGGAAGAGAGATGAGATTGAGATCGAAGAGGGAATTACAGGGGATCTACTATAGGTTGTATCTCTTCATTTTGTTGGATAATATAAAAGGAAGGACTGGTTTTTTCCCCATGGACATAACCCAAATTGGGTGAAGAACATATATATATGTCTCTCTCGTTTTATGCATTTTTTGTGTTTATATTTTTGTAATATATTTTATGTGTTCCATTTCTCTGTAATATATAATTTTCCAACAACTGGTATGGGAGACGAAGGTCTATTTAGCTGATAAACTCATAGGACAGAAGGGTTCTTAGTTCGAGTGGGAGCAATGGTAGAAGATGGTAGGTTTAGGGTCTAAAAATTTAACAACCAAAACAACTAGCTATGGAATATGTAGATGGAAGATTATCTGTATCAAAGAGATATGTACCTACCATTGAGTGGAAAGACAAAGAAGCTGATGAGTATGACAAACACAGAATGCGATATTCTCGACAGAAAGGCGCTTCGAACAATACGGCTATGCATAGCAGCATCAATAGCCTTTAATATTGTTAAGTAATGAATCCATACAGGTGAGGATAGTTTTAAATAGAGGAGGAATGACCTGTTATAGAGTTTTATGAACCCTAATATTTCAAAGGAAACGACAATAGAGGGTTTAATGTCGGCATTGGCCAAACTATATGAAAAGCCCTCGGCCTCAAATAAGGTATTTATTATGAAGTTTTTATTTAATATGAAGATGTCAGAAGGTGGATCTATTGCTGATCATTTAAATGAATTTAATATAATTACCAGTCAGTTAAGTTCTGTAGGGGTAACTTTTAATGATGAAGTTAGGGCTCTGTTATTTTTGTGCTCATTTCCAGAAACTTGGAATGGTTTAGTTATGGCCATTAGTAACTTTGTCACCAGATCTAGTACTTTAAAGTTTGATGATGTTGTCAGTGCAATCCTTAGCGAGGAAATGCGATGGAAGAGCTCCGATGAGACATCAGGCAATGCTTTGACTGTAGAGACTAGGGGAAGAAAAATGGAAAGAGGAAAGAGCCCAAGATATTGCAGTAAGTCAAGGAAAGGTAGATCCAAGTCCATATTGGGGATAGTGTGCTAGAAATGGGGGAATAAAGGACACCTGAAGAAAGACTACAAGCCTTAGAAGGGAAAGGAAGGAGATGCGCAACAAGAAAACAATCATGAAGTGAATATGACAAGTGATGTGTTGCAAGATGCTTTAATTCTTTCATTAGAAAATCTTATTCATGCTTGGGTGGTAGATTCAGGGGCCTCATTCCATGCCACACCTGATAGGAATCATTTTTATGATTATGTTCAAGGAGATTTCAGATAGGTTCGATTGGGTGATGATAAACCCTATAAAGTCATTGGCATGGGTACAGTTTTCATAAAACAATAGAATGGAAATCAATGGTTATTGAAGGAGGTAAGGCATGTTCCAGATCTGAAGAAAAATAGGATTTCAACAGGGAATTTGGGAGGTGAAGGCTGTGTGACTACTTTTATAGATAAAACCTAGAAGTTACTAAAGGAGCCTTGGTAATAGCAAAAGGAGAAAAGGTTGGTATATTGTATTTATGCAATGGTATTTATAATTTTGTTAATGCTTTAACCTCTACAAGAGAAGATACGACATTGTGGCATCATAGGCTCGGGCACATGAGTGAGAAGGGGATGAAAATTCTTCATCCAAGAAATTTGTTGCCAGGTTTGAAGCATCTTGATTTAAAATTCTGTGAGAATTTTGTTTATGGAAAATAGGAGAGAGTCAGATTCCTTAGAGTTGGGAAAGAAAAGAAGAGCGAAAAATTAGAGCTTGTGCATACAGATGTATGGGGAACTGCTCAGGTATCATCTCTTGATGGATCTCATTATTATGTTACTTTTATTGATGATGCAACCAGAAAAACCTAGATTTATTGTATTTGAAATAAATCTAATGTATTTGATACTTTCAAGAATGGAAAGCTTTAGTTGAAAATGAGATAGGAAAAAGGTTGAAGAGTCTTAAATCGGACAATGGAGGTGAATATTGAAGCAAAGAGTTCGATAGGTATTGTTTAGAGAATGGAATTCGTAGAGAGAAGACGGTTCTAGGAACATCACAAGAAAATGGCGTGTCAAAAAGTAAGAATAGGACAATCATGGAATGTGAAAGGTGCATGAGATTGCATGCAAGATTGCCTTTACAATTTTTGACAGATGTTGTAGATACTGTTGTTTATCTAATAAATAAAGGGCCTTCAAGTTCCTTATATGGTGGTATTCCAGATGAGGCATGGATAGGTAAAAAGTTAAACTACTAATTTTTAAATACTTTTGGTTGTGAATCCTTTGTCCATATTAATAAAGAAAATAGAACAAAGCTTGAGGAAAAATCAAAGAAACGTACCTTTATTGGATATGGTGTTAATGATTTTGGTTATCGCTTTTATGATTATGAAAAACACAAAATAATTAGGAGCAGAGATGTCATATTCAATGAAAATTTTTTGTATAAGGATCAAATGCGGGAAAAAAAACAAGAAAAATAAAACAGAGAATACGCAGTGCTTAATGAGGTCACAAAAAAAGTGAAGGTGCCTGAAAATCATAATGATCAACAGCCATAACAACAACAACAAGCACCTCAAACTCCTAAAATGGTGTTAGAATATCTACTAGGATAAGTAGACCCCTTGAATGATACTCTCCTTCATTGTATTATGTATTGTTGACTGATTCTGGTGAACCAAAATGTTATGAAAAAGTAGTGTACGTAGAAACTAGGAAGAAGTGGGAGCAAGCAATAAAAGAAGAGATGGACTCCTTAGCATATAACCAGACTTGGGATTAGTCAGGTTGCATGTAGGTAAAATGGAATTGTAGAATAAATGGGTTTATAGGTTGAAGGAAGAAGATGGTGGTAGAAAAAGGTATAAAGCTAGACTTGTGGTGAACGGGTTTGCCCATAAAAGAGGTATAGACCTTGATGAGATATTTTCTCTTGTTGTTAAAATGAATTGAATTAGAACTATTTTAAGTCTAGTAGCAGCTAAACATTTGCATCTTGAGTAGTCAAACGTAAAGACAACCTTTCTCCATGGGGATTTGGAGGAAGATATATATATATGTAGCAGCCACAATGATATGAGGTAAAAGGGAAGGAGAAACTAGTGTGCAAGTTGAAGAAGAGCTTGTATGGCTTAAAACAGGCTCCAAGGCAATGGTATCTAAAATTTGACAGGTTTATGTCTGAACAAAGTTATACTAGATGTCACTTTGATCATTGTGCTTATCTCAAAAGGCAAAATGATGGCAGCTATGTTATATTGTTATTTTATGTAGACGACATGCTTGTTGCAGGTTCTATCATGTAGGAAATAAATGTGCTCAAAAGAAAATTGGCAAACTCATTTGCAATGAAGGATTTGGGTGCTGCAAAACAAATCATTGGTATGAGAATAACTAGAGACAGGAAGAATCGAAAATTAATATTGTCTCAGAGTGAGTACATAGAAAAGGTGTTGAAAATATTTAATATGCAGAATGCAAAACCAGTTAGTACACCTTTGGCTAGAAATTTAAAACTAAGTAAGGAGGTGTCCCAAGACTCAAGAAGAAATGGCTTATATGTCTAAAGTTCCATATGCCTTAGCAGTTGGAAGCTTAATGTATTCAATGGTTTGCACAAGGCTTGATATTGCACATGCAGTGGGAGTTGTAAGTAGGTACATGAACAATCCAGGAAAAGAACATTGGATGGTGGTGAAGTGGATTCTCAGGTATTTCAGAGGTACCAAAAATCAAGCATTACGCTTTGGTGGTTCAAACATTTCTCTACAGGGATATGTTGATGCAGATATGACGGGTGATAGAGATAACAAGAGGAGCACCACATGGTATGTGTTTACTGTAGGTGGAATAGCTGTCAGTTAGGCTTCAAAACTCCAAATTGTTGGTGCATGCTTAACAACGGAAGAATAGTATGTTGATGTTATAGAAGCTAGTAAAGAAATGATTTGTTTACAAATGTTTTTGGATGAATTGGGTAAGAAGCAAGAGTTGGGCAGGTTATACAGTGATAGCCAGAGTACCATACATCTTGCAAAGAACTCTACATTTTATTCCAAGACTAAACATATACAGCTCAAGTACCATTTCATACGATCAGCGTTGGAAGATTGACAGTTAAAATTGGAAAAGATACACACTAGCCAGAATCCTACAAATATGTTAACAAAAGTTGTAATCGGGGAGAAACCAAGATTCTCCTTGGTTTCAATTGGTCTTCAAGTATGATGAAGAAGATGAGAAACAACCAAGTCCAAAGTGGAGTCATTTTCCAGCAAATGAAGCAGTGATGGAGTTGCTATAATCAGTCTCCAAGTGCGATATTGTTGGGTGTGGAACCAGAATATCTTCTTTATTTATAGGCATCTCCACATTGGACCCCAGTTCGTAATGTGGCGACAACATCGCCGATAAAATGTACGTTGCAAGGGGGGTTTAGGGGGGTGGCTACTATCCTTGGGAGCCTCCCCCAGTGGGGGATCAGGGGTAGTGCCCCTAAAGTTAAAAATAGATGTAAAATTGCCTCGTAAAATGTTGTAATTGCGTAGTCAATATGGGTCGTTCATTAGGTGGAGATCTGGTGGTAGAAATTATGTTTAATTTAGGGTTTTTTTCCCTAGAATGCAACCCCTCACTATAGATGAGGAAATTTTATTGTGTCTATGTAGATATGTATTCCAAGTGAGGAAGAGAGAGGAGATTGAGAGTGAAGAGGGAATTACGGCGGATCTCTTGTAGGTTGTATCTCTTCATTTTGTTGGATAATATAAAAGGAAGGACTGTTTGTTTCTCTGTGGATGTAGCCCAAATTGGGTGAACCACATATATCTGTGTCTCTCTTTTTTTATGTATTTCTTGTGTTTATACTTCTGCAATATGTTTTATGTGTTCCATTGCTCTATAATATATAATTTTCTAACACTCCATGCTCTAACCACTACCCTATTACCTTGACCCTTACCACCAACCCCACCTCATTTCTCTACATCCCTTAGATTCTGTTAGCACCTAAATCTGCCTTAGGCTGAAGGAAGGCGAAATTTAGGGTAACCACAAACCACGCTCAGTCTGGTAGCTAGCCCTACTAGAACAGGAGAGGGCTCTCTCTGAGTCTCACTCAGTGAATAAATAAATGAAATGGTCTGAGATGACTTACAGCGAAATATTGATCTTAGGCTAGTAAGTAATTATGGATACAGGAAGTAATTTTTTATGAATGATTGAGTTTCTAGGATAGTATGGGACCCAAGGAACAACAATGAACAAAGAATTTAATAGAAAGGTGTAGATTACTTCGTGACGCAAGAGAGGTGAAAAGTATAGAAATTTGGTTTGAAATAATGCGGAATGGAGAGATTGCTTAAGAGGGTGAAAAGGGCATAAGTACAGGAAACCTTTTCAACAAAAGAAGAACACTGAACATGAAGTTTTCCCACACGCAGAGAAATAAAAATGAATTCTACCTTATCTAACTTAGAAAATTTCACTGGAAATGAATATGGAATGAACTTTGAAACATAACGAAATACATATGAAACATAAGAGACACATTTGCTACACTCACAACCACATGAATCTCATGAAACAGGGCCACTGCCTTTCATTAATCCTTTGTCAAAATATATAATGAACAAACAGAGTTTTTTTCCCATAGTCTCCCAAAAATTACAAGCCAACCAACCCTTTGCGAATGGTTTGCATACAATATATAGAGTATGCCATGAGGAAATAGAATGACAAAGAGTTGGGGAGTTTCTCAAATCATTACCAAATGGAGGTGGAAAGCCAACCATTAGCTACAGGTGTAGCGTTACAAAAGTGACAAATGGCTTGGGTGACTGTTCGCCTTCCTTTGCCACTTGGATAGAAGCCAAACTCTTTAAAATTTGCCTTAGTTTCCGAAAAAAGTGAAATGTAGATGAGCAGGCCCACTTGGAGAAATTCGCGAATCGAAATTTCGCGAAACGAAGGTGAATTTGGCCTTTTTCCTTATATGCACCACGCCACTTTGGAGGGTATTTTGAGGCACTTTTAGGAGTCCACAATGTGCCCAAGTGTGCTTGTTGGAAAGCTTGGCCTCTCTACTTTCCAACGCAAGTGGAATTTCGGAATTTGGTGCTCATTTGTCCCTCCAAATCTTCATTCTCCCAAGACTACTTCCTGTGTGTCAAAATAGGGGCAGAGAGGTGATTTTTGGGTGTTTTTGGCCTCCTGGAGACTCAAATGATGCCAAAATTTCTTATCCAAGCACCAATACTCGTGATTTTTCATGTTGAATCCAAAAATGTAAGCCATTTCCAATTTGGAGCTCCCAATTCTAAGCGCGGGAGAAAAAACCTGTCTTGTGACCAAAAAATTGCCATGTGACCAAAATTGCCCCAAATTTCTTGAAATTTGGGCTGGTGGTTCTCTAAGAGGCACTACGCTCGGCCACAAAGGCTTCAGCCAAGATTCAAAGTTGATCTTGCTCTTTTTACCTCTTTTGCCTCTTGGTTGTTTTGCTCAATTTTGCCTTCAAGCTCCTTATCCGAGCCTTCACACTCATGTTCTGTGCCCTGTAATGATAAACCATCCTCCTCAGTATGGTTTTGTCTCCGTCGGCCTTCTCCAGTAGTCTCTCAAGGTGGATGTTGATCCGCTCGAGCCAAGACTCATGGTCATTGTTAATCTCTTGCTCCAAGGTAGTGAGCTCGATCCTCCTTTGTTGGGCAGCTTGTCGATTCTCACGGATGCTTTGCAGCTCCATGATATCATGCTGGTCCTCAAGTTGCTTGTTCCTCTACTCCAAATACCTGATGATCCATTTGGCCCTTTCCAAATTTAGTGACAAGTCTTGGATCTCCGTGTTTTTCTCCTGGATGGTCATCCTAAGTTTGGCACTCTCCACATCTGCATCATCATCCTGAATGAGGATGAAGTCGGCCTCCTGTTCCCCTGATGGCCCCTCATCATGCATGGGCCTCTTGCCTTTGTCTTGTACATGTGTAGTCGATGCCAGAAGTGAGGCCCCTTCCACCCCAGGTGGAGATAACACTCACTTTGCTGCTGCAAACAAGTGCCTACTGCCTCTCTGATATGTAATGAATACTGGCATAGTAGTGGTCTCATGGTGCTCATACTGATAGTACCTGTGAAGTGTTGAAGAGGTCACAGGAGATGAAGTCCTCCCAAGCAATGCCCTACAATCCCAACTGATGATCCACCAAAATCCGAATAAGAGCAAAGTGATAAACACTGTTAAGTTGCTTCTGAGGGGTCTTATGCTGCATGAAGGTGTTCATCCTCTCTATGTTCCTACACATGAAAAATGGGAGGTTCATCATCCGTACCCTGGTAAAGTGCATGAGAAACCTAATGTGATAGGCATATAGACGAGAGAACGTCCCCTCACAGCTGAAGTATTTCATGATCAATTTCATGAGTGGAGCATACTCGTCTTTCAAATATCTGAATGGAAAGACTCTTGTGAGCTGCCTCAAGAATCTGGCCTTAATGTAAGGCTCATAGTGCCTATCCACCTTATTTTTCTTGTGCCACTGTTCTCCAACATTTGGCATGCATGTTGCCACTGAGATAGTTTCGAGTGTCAATGTGAAGGTGACCCCGACCAAGATAGATTGACCTGCATGTAGGTGAAGCACAAAAAGATGGGCCAACTCATGATGAACTCTAGCATTGGCCACCCTTTGACAAAATTCAAAACATGATAGATGCTGGAAACATGACATGGTAAGAGGGCAAACCTCCAATTCAGTGAGGGTATTTTTCTCATCCCTAACATGTTTGCCACTCTTGTGATGTCTCCTAGGAGCCTATTCTTTCAAGGATGAATCACTTTGTGTCTCCATCTCGTACTCTGATGAATGCTCTGATGCCATGACTGCTGTGTGTACTGTACTTGGGCTGCCCTTTGATGATGGTGTGAAACTAGGTGTTGTTGTGATATCTGCCACCAAGGGGAACAATGAAACAAGGGAGTATTAGAAAGGGAGTAATATGATGGGAATAGGGGTTATGGGGAGAAGTTTCTTTAGGGATATGTAGGGGGTTTGGGTATTTGATAGGGTAGGGTTTTGGGGTATTTGATAAGGTAGGGTTTTGGGGTGTTATGTTGGAAAATAAGAGGAGGGGATAGGGAATAGGGTTTGGTAGTGTTTTAGGGTAGGGATAATAGGAAAAATGAGAAAGGGGGATAGGGAAAAATGGCAAGCAAGGGAAAAATGAGGAGTGAAAATGGAACCTTGGCACTAACACCACAATTTTGCAACCCTAGCCACCATAGTTTTGATGTTTTTTGAGTGGCTGGTTTTATGAGTTTTGTGGCAATTAAACATAGCCAAGAACCACCATATCATTCATAAAATTTGATGAGCAAGTCATGATATAGAGCCTACCTATCAATTTGATGGGTTTCACAAGCAATTTGAGGAAATTTGGCACGATTTCGACCCTTTGTGGGTGTGCGCTACGTGCCAAACCCAGTATGCCATGCCCTGGGTGTGCGATGGGCCCATTGAAAATTTTCACTATGGGGTGGCTCTGTGTGCACCGCGCCCTGTGTGTGTGCCACGCCCCTCTGTGTATGCACTGCACCCCATAAAATGCCTCCAACTTCACTCCAAACAAGCACTTTGCCTCTCAAACACCTTGCTATGTTTCTCAATAACCTTGATTAGCACAATGACTTTGATTTTGGTGGAAACTTGTATATAAAGGCTTTGAAGTCATGGGTTTAATTTTTTCCTCTTCAAAAACCCATTTTGCTAATGTTGTGTTTTGATTCTTTTTCACTGACTTAAAGCAATACTGAATTTCACTTTTCCCTTTGAAATTTTAGCTCAAATGACGAAATTTTTGGCACTCTTTGCAGGGCTTGCATGACAGGGCATTTGGCCACGGAAACCATGATTGTACCTAAAGAAATCAATTGATGACTTTTTTGCAAATTTTATCACAAATGACACTGTTTCACTTTTCTTCAAAACAGAGTTTTGAAGAACAGTCGAAGTCTATCAACATGACGATGAAACTCTCTAAATCATAATTTTGTAAGGGCCTCACTCTGGCCTGCATGTCTTTATTGGATATGTTTAAAGATCAAATTGATTAATCCCTAGACCTAATGATCGAAGATGACTTTTTTCCATTAAAGGACCAGGCCTTGACTGTCATGAACTTTGGTGATCATTGACAAAAGACCTAAGCCAACATGAGCTAGACATGAGGGGAAATGACTAGCATGACCTTTTCCATCAGATTATGGCATGCCCTTAGCGGGATGCAGCTGAGTGAATGGAGCGGGACTCCTAAAAATGAAATGCATAAAGAGTTTTGATCTCTGATGGAGGACTGACCAGACCAACTCTAACAGATTCTATGTCCTTTCCTTCTTAACAAGCCATCCAAAGTGGGTGCAGAGGAGAGGAAGGAGGGGAGGATGATCCCTTCATGGAAAATTCACTGATATTTTTCCTCTAATAAGATCGGTAGGGTCTTTATGTAAACAATAAACCTCTTTGCACTCTTAACTTCATACTCCATCTTCCACCCACTCCATACTTCACCATTTTTAACTTTCACTTTGGGTGAAGGGTGAAGGCATTCATCATTCCCCACCCTCTACTTACCTCCAAGCCACTCCATACTCTATCCTCCACCCTATTACCTTGACCCTTACCACCCACACCACTTCATTTCTCTGCATTTGTTCCATCTTAATTCTTTGTCGTCTTAACAATTAATCTAAAGGGGGTGGAGAGGGGAGGAAGGAAAATAGGTTTATCTCACTTCATTCCACTCCCTTACATTGTGCCTATCTCCATCTTATATTAGAATAATCTAGGGAAGTGACCATGGTGTGGAAAACAAGTGGCAACTAGCAGTCAAATGGCACATAGCATATAAGATAACTTGGCATAGGGGCATCATGATGAATTGGACTCTAAAAATAACATGCAGCATGCATGAGTGACAAGGTATATGGAGACTCTACTTTACCACACAATATAATGTCATTTTGTTTGTAATAATTTTCTTTGCACAATTCTTGTGGAACAAATAGCTAAGTGCAAAATCTGATATATAAGGTTAGCTAAATGGAAATTAATGGTGATTGTAGCATGCATTCCAAAATATAGTGGTTGTGGCTACAAATAGACAAATCATGGGAATTATTTTGTTTTAAAAAACCAAATATCATGTCGAATCTAATTAGAGAATCCCTGCAATTCAAGAAAGTAGATTTGGCATGTAACTTCAGCTCAAATGGTGTGCATTCCCAAACCTAAAATTTTGTTGGTGGCAAACAATCAAGGAGGAAAACACTTAAGTTTCACTAGCAAAGAATTTAGAGATATTATCATACAAATGACAATAAGGAAAAATCCTAAAAATGTCTTGGTATGGCCAAGTCATTGAATCATGAAAAACAAGTATAATATTTGTGCAGAGATCTTCAAAGAGAGGTGACAACAATTTTTTTTAAGATTTGTTTAAGGAATAAAAGGGGATTCTTTAACATTATAACTAAAGAAGGTTTACTTCTCCTAGGTTAGAGAGCTCCATTTATAGAGACCACTGAAGATGTTTCCAAAAGTTGGTTTCACGAAACAAAGTTGTTATTCTTCAATGATCATCTATGACAGTGTCATATATAATAAATGCAAATCTAATGGTTGGTCCTCTTCATCCCCATGAAAATGCTATCATGAAATGTAAGAGGAACGGGTCCAAAGTTTAAACAAAGGTCACTTAATAGAAAAATCATCCTAAGAAAAATATACATCATATTCATTCAAGAATCTAAGATTGATGAAAGTAGGATGGAAGACAGCAAAAGGAGAATATAAAAGAATGTTGAAGAAATATCTATAAGGGCCAGTGGGTAGAAGTGGAGGCATAACTACATGGTCGACCTTGGAAATATTGGATGTTATGGATGTTAATAAATCCAGATTCTGAATAACCTTAAGGTACCCTCCAAAATATGGGACAAACATTTCTACCTCACTAACATTTATTAGTTTATGGTCCTATTTTTACAATCCTCAAGCATAATTGCTAGAATTTGTTACCAAGAGACAAAAAGTCTTGAATAAATTATGATGCATTATTGGTGGGGAATTGAACATAATTCTAGGGGTGAATGAGAATAAATGATGATTTCAGCCTCTACAGAAATCCAACTTCATTTTTATGTGATTTTATCCAAAAGAATTTGCACATTGACATTACCCATATAAATGGATATTTCACTTGGAATAAAAAGATAAATGGGAATGGTTTTGTTATGGAAAGATTACATGTATTTCTTCTTAACAAAGACTATATAGAGGGTGATTTTGACTTAGTTTCTCTCATCCATAGAGGAACCCTCTCAAATCTTTAGCAAGTCAAGCCCTCTTAGATCTTTGGGTGATCTTCTAATCATAGAAAATGATGGAAAACCACACAATGACCTATTGAAATTAGAGCTTATGTGGCCTTCGCATTCTGATTTCCTTATTAAAATTTAGAAGCTGTGGAAATATTATCAAGGGGTGGGATCCAAAATGTTTATCATGTAAAAGAAACTCCAACACCTCAAAAATCCAAGATAATAGTTTGGAACAAGGAGATCTCTCATAATACTCTTAAAATAGAAGAAATCATTGAAGCTACAAATGCAAACCCTTCATTCATCTCTTGAAATAGTGATCGTATCAGTAGATTTTTGAAAGAGAAGGAATCCTTGGATCTATGAATGCAAACCTTTCAATCATCTCTTGAAATAGTGATCTATCTCTAGATTTTAAAAATAAGGAAGTTCGGCCAATAGCCAAGTTGAAGGAGAACCTTAAAAAAAGAGGAATTTTTCTTGTGTCATAAAAATAGAGTTCATTGGCTTCAAGTAGCAGACCCTAAATTTATATTCTTTCATAATCCTATTTTGGTCGAAGATCAATTAAACACATCTCTAAAAAGACAGCATGCATTGTATACATAATGAAATGGAAAGGCACAATAACCTTGGTATGGAAGAGTAAATTACTTCAAAAAACTCCTTTCCAAGCATTGAAAGAGTTTTGAAGCAAAAAAGATGTAATTCTTAAATTTTCCCAAGCATTGTCTCCAAGAAGGCCATTGAGAATTTGCTTAATCGCATTCAAGAGAAACAACATAATTTCAAATCTTTCTTGCTGCAAACTTTTGATATTGTATGCAATCTTTCATTGGTACACAAATCTATCAAGTTCCAAAGAGCTAGAGTTGACATGGACAACATGTTTCCACTGTTTTATGGTGCTATTGTACATAGTGTACTCCCCAACCATGACATGAGTAATGGAACGTATGTAAATCCCTTTGAAGTTTGGATGCTCTGTTTGTAGAAATGTGGGTCTGCAGGAGCATCGAGTGGCAACTTTGTTGTTTAGAGTAGCAAATGTGGAACTGTATATCTCTTTTGCAGTAGTAAAATATTTGAAGGACCAACATACTTATGGAAGAAGTTGAGTGCCATGATTTGATTTATAACATTATAGTCAAATATAAGGGAAGAGTTCATGTTTTTGATGTGATCTGTGGGTGACTACATTTGAAATATAATATGTGTTTTTATTGTTTAACTTAGGGTAGGATAGCACTATATGTCAAAATAAGTTCACTATCTGAACACTGGTTGGTTATTCCATAATGTTTCATTATGAGTTTCTCTTTGGCATTTTGGCTAACGCCTATATTTTTTAGACTTTCTTCTCTTTCACTTTAATGAAGTGCTGGCATAGGGTAGCGGTACAGTCTAAGTATTTATATAAATTGTAGAAGGGGTTTCTTGTGTCAAAACATGTAAAAGACAAGGATTGGTCATAGTGAAATTGTGTCATGGTATTGCCCGAGATACATATTAATTTCAATCTGATTAGTAATCCCACATGTGCCATTGGCCAAATTCGTCAAAGGTACAAAGACACCAAGATAGAGCATACACATATTGTACCCACTGAATCAAGCAACATCCAGCCAAGAGCAACATTTTGTCATAAACATCTTTGATACAGGTACAACTTTTCAAGTTCAAGGGGTAGATCTTTATTGGAAGATCTACAATTCTCAGCACCCCACAATGGGGTTTTCACTCCCGATATGGAACCAATTTTAGCCCCAAACATTCCATATCCAATTTTTAGAGTTTTTTTTATTTAAGTTAAATAGCAACAAATCCAGAAGTCTACTAGAAAATCTAAAGAATTGAGGAGTAGAGTGTGTGCTCCTGGAGCATATATAAAACCCCTTACAGTGAGATACTTTCGTGCCAAATTCATTGGTATCTTCCCACAAGATAATAACCCTAGAGTCTTTATGGAAACCTCCATTTACCTCCAACTCACTCCATGCTTTGTCCACTACCCTATTAGCTTGACCCTTACCACCCACCTCACCTCATTTCTCTACATCCCTTAGATTATTTGTGCTTTCCTTCTCAAAAATCCATCCAAAGTGGGAGCAAACGAGAGGAAGGAGGGGAGGATGATCCCTTCATGAAAAATTCATTGATATGTTCCGTCTGATCAAATCAGTAGGGTCTTTATGTAAATATTAAACCTATGTGCACTCTTAACTTCATACTCTATCTTCCACCCACTCCATACTTCACTGTTTTTCACCTTCACTTGAGGTGAAGGGTGAAGGCATTCATCATTCCCTACCCTCCACTTACCTCCAAGCCACTTCATTCTCTATCCTCCACCCTATTACCTTGACCCTTACCACCCATACTGCTTCATTTCTCTACATTTGTTCCATCCTAATTCTTTGGCTTGTCAACAATCAATCTAAATGGGATGGAGAGGGGAGGAAGGTAGACAAGATGATCCCACTTCATTCCACTCCCTTACATCATGCCTATATCCATCCTAGATTAGAATAATCTAGAGAAGTGACCATGGAGTGGAAAACAAGTGCAACTAGTAGTCAAAATAGTACATAGCAGAGAAAATGACTTGGCATAGGGGCATAATGATGAATTTGACTCTAAAAATAATATGCAGCATGCATGTTCCCAATAAGGTTTGAGAAAACCTAGTCCAGCCCACATATAAAACAACCTCCAAATGGCTTCGAGAAATGAGAAATGATAATTGATTGGATGAATTTAACTTGATTCTTATTTATCCCTTGCAAATAGGATTTATTAAGAGGATAATAATTCGATGCTATGGATAATTCTATGGCTCTCTTAAACCACTAGGGAAGAAATCTAAGCAACCTATAGATACAAATACAATGTGGGTAATTAATCTCTGAAGGGTATTTTCTTACCTTTTCCCCTATTTCCATTTTATAACATGATCCAAATCACTACAGAATCAACTTAAATTGAAATTTTGTTAAAGATTCGAATTGATATGAAACCAACATTAATTAAGAATCGACCCTCTCCAACATATTTTCTCCTTCAAAGATTCATAGAGCTTAATTATTACTACACAAATCTACTCGGAAGTTGGTGCAAACCAAGCCTATTTGGAAATGTCACATTATGTAAAATTTGTTGAGATTTGGCAGATTTTTCCATCGTTTTTGTCTTCAATCTTAATACTCGGTCAACACATTAAATCAAACTTTCTTTTGAGATTCCATGTAATTTTAACCTTAGTATTTGTTGATTCTACATCCTCTTATTCTTTGGCTTTGCTAAGTCAACCTCAAGTCTGAGTCATATAAGTTGTTCCCAACTCTGAGTCATGTGACTTTACCCCTCTTTCTATTAGATCTGTACATGTAATTTTGTCTAATAAATTGAAACTCAAGAGCTCTTAAAGGTACTACACAACTTACGAAAAGAAAAAAGTCTAGGTCCTAATGGGTTCCATGTAAATTTTTTGGGGGATGCTTAGAGCCTTAGACTTAATGGGAAAATATATGATAAGGCTTGTAAATGAATCAAGATCTATTGGAAATATGCTAATAGCTTTTAATGCCAACTTATAATACTTATCCCCAAATCTAACAACCCTCTCTCTATTGACCAGTTCAAACTGATCTCTCATTATAATTGTATAAGATCATCACAAAATTAATTTCCTGAAGGGCTAAGACCAATGTATTTAACACTATTTTTTAGGAAGAATTTGGTTTTCCGAAGGGCAGAGATATACATGAAGCAGTTGGAATTGCTAAATCAGGTCTACACTCCATCACGACTAAAAATTTGAGGGATATGGTACTGAAGGTTGATCTCACATAGGATTATGATAGAGTGAAGCTCCTTTTCTAACTTGGGTATTAAACTGTATTTCCTTAATTTATTATCTTGTACTTATAAATGGATCTGCAACCCCTTTCTTTATACCTGAGAGAGGTCTTAGGAAAATTTTTCCACATTCTCCTCATCTAATCCTCTTTCTAGAAAAATGATTAATTAGGGCCTTGAAAGAGCACACTCAAATGGAGTGATTGGAAGGTAAAAATTGTAAATTCTTGTATATTGTCAAACTTCCTCTTTATTGATGACATTTTATTTTATTGGAAGAAAAAAGAAGGGATGCAACAAAATTAAAGGATATTTTAGAACTTGTTTGTTTTGCTTTAAGAGTACAGATCAATATGGAGAAATATCACATCCCTTTTGCAGGTTTATTTGGTGAAGATCAAGAGTTCATTACTACTCTCTTTCCTTGACAGTTTCTAGAGTTGGATAGTAGTCTAAAGAAATTTGGCTTTACCCTTAAATCAAACAATTAACAAATTAAAAATTGTCAATGGTTAAGTATAAAGGTCAATAAAAACTTGATTGTTAGGTACAATGAAAGTATTTCCAATGGGAGAAGGCTATTATTAGTCAAATTAGTTATTGAGGTCATTTCACCTTATTAGTCCCCCCTTTATTGGATTCCCAAAGAAGTACCAAAGTTAATAAAGAGACTCGGTTATAGATTTAGTATGAGTTATTAGTCCCAAAGGCCTTGGGGGGCTACAGCCTTAAAAAATAATTTCATTTCTACAAGGTGTTGGCAACAAAGAGTGCTTGGAGGCTTGTACAGGGGAAAGGGTTTCTGGTGTTCTATTGTAAAGGAAAAATGCATATATCCAACCTTAATGGAAGCTTGGATTAGAATCCCCATTAAAAATTCTCATAACATCTTTGTAATTTGGAGGCAATATTACATGTTTTTACTTTGATAGGGAATTGACTTGCTTTGGTGTGTTGGAAGAGGCTCAAATTTTTAGGTGGGCTTGTATTCTTGGATTGGTAATGACAATAATTTCAAGCTTCCTCCTCACATCATTGAACATCTAAGAAACATAAGGATGCATACCATAAATGAATTTGCAAATCAAGAGATGCCTACAATCTGGCAACAAGAGTTGCTATCTAGCAAAGATCTTGGACTCAATGAGTAGGATGTTGAAATGTTGAATACTTATGTGGAAATAAGCATAGTCACATCACATTAAGAGATGTGTAGGTGCATTTCATTTGGACAATAAATCCCTTGGGGGTATATAAACCTTGGATATGCTATAAGACTCTGGCCACACATGGATTTCAATAACTAACTAGTTGGTGGTGGAAGGAAAAGTGGAAGTTTCATTGTACTTCTAAAACTTGTATCTCTATGTGGCTACTCCTTAACAATAAAGTAACTGCTTATGATTTATTACAGAGAATAAATATAAAGGGTCTAGGATGATGCAACTGTTGTATGGAAAATGAAGAAGCAAACCGCCATTTAATTTTGGACTGTATTTACTCTAAATTGGTTTGAAAATAATTAGATGGTATCACGAATATAAGAGATCCAATTATAATGCCCTATATAAATGGTGTACGAACCCTATTACTAGAGAGTTTATGGCCTTACCATTAAAATTATTGGGGTTTTTAGTAAGTGCTAAGTGACAAAAACTTTGAGAGAAAAGTTATTGCTGCAGTCCAATGTGCTACTCTAGTCCTATTGCAGAACACAGAATTGATCACTCAAAGCGCTTGTCTTATTTTGATGGTGCCTCTCAAGGTAAGCACTACTTGGAGGGGGGGAAGGAAGCATCTTGCATACCAGTGAGTCTCATATAATCATATTTAAGGGAGGCATTGGTAAAGGGTTCAACAACAAGGCTGAGCTAACGGCATTAAAGCTGATCTAAACTCTGGTAGAAGAATATGGAGTTCCAAAATTTCTAATATTTGACAATTCTCAATGTGCTATAAAATGCCTCAATAGGTAGTATAGTTTGAAAATATCTACAATCACTAATGAGGAAATTCTTGGTATTGTTGAGGGGTTTACCCAAGTCGCATTTGCTCACATTTTCAAAGAAATAAGTCAAGGAGCAGATCTCTTATCGAAAGGTATCGAGCTTCAGCCTCAGGAATGGCTTATTTAAGAAGATTTAAATGGGCTGCACATTGAATATTTCCACTTTCCCTTCCTCTAATTAGTGGACTCTTGGATTATTTTTTCATTTCTCATAGTTGAATGTACATTTTTTTATGAGGGGATTGTTTAAATTTTTTGGATCAGAACTATATGCCAGCCTACCTAGAGGTATGCAACAACAAAAAGAAGAAAAATATTCATAGCTTTTTAGAGGTAACATCTAGAGATGAATAGGTCTAGTCTTTTAGAATATTATACATGAATAAAAATATAACCTTTTCCTGGGAGAAAAAGGGCACAAGAAATACCTAATTAAGGAGAATTTATCCAAGAAGTACAAGATCTGGCACACAAGTGAAAGGATTTTTGATCTTTGTTCTCAATAGATACCAACAACACTAGTAGTAGATACTATGAGGCCATCAAACCCAGAAAAAATCATATTGAATGCATACCTCTTGTTCCATCCATGGATGCCTTGGCAACACGCAATGGAGTTTTCTTCAATCCATCTTGGTTCACATTTTCTCCCTAACTCCTTCAACAACACCGTCACTATAGCCAAGATTCATCTGTGCTTGCATCTGGGTATGGTTTGAGATTGAGATTGATTGTAAGAGTTATAGGTTCAACTGTTTCCCCCTCCCCCCACATTGGTGAAGGAAATTTCATCCCCTAAATGGACAGAAAAACGTTTTGGGTTATGGAAATCTGAGGTAGAGAGGACTGTAAAACAAGCAAGGAAGAGATACAACCTTCCTGCAATGGTATTCTCATACACACAAGCTCTCAAACCTGGAGCATATAAGAGAAATAATATTAGATTTATTATATTTAAAATTTTTAGTCATAAGAGAAATAATATTAGAGCGGTGTAATATTTAAAAAAAAAAAAAAAAAAAAAATCGTAATGGTCCACATAATTTGATATAAAATAAACTCTAAAAATGTTAATTCCCAAAATCTCTTGTGAAGTTCTCTAATGTCAAGTCGAATATCAAAATAACTTATGTGAGTAATGGTGCGATCATTTATTTTATTTTTGTTAAAGGAATTTTTTCTAAACATGCACCCCATCAAGCATAAATCATCTTAACAAATACCTACCTTTGGAGAAATATAAATCATCCTATGGCTATCCTCAAAATAATTATCATACATGGCCTTAGTGATGGTGTAAGGCTCGAGTCAAAGTAGTATGAACTTCTTATGGGAGTTTTTAAATTGCCATTTGTGTGAGTCCAACCATAACTCGTTACCAACCTGAAAATTATATGGAACCCAATGGATTGTGTATCTACTTGTACTTGGAGTTAGCAACTTTCTACAAAATATCATTAACTCATTGTTGAATTTGTTGTATACATTCCTAAAAATTAGTTGCTTTATTTATCTCGTTCCAAGTATAGGAGGTATCTTCATGTGTTATACCATGAATATAGCTACATCAATTTGTGCCAATTTTTAGGACCCCAAGCACACCTAAAAAGGTGTGTGGCCAAGATAGATATGAAGGGCTATGTTGAATTTATGTTGAAAATATGGAAGGATTTCAACACGTGTAGGTGGATGCTCACAATTGTATACCCTAAAGACATCTATAATAATCATATTGACTACTACTTTTTATTTATCAATATAGGGATGGAAGGTAGTGGATTTGGTCAAGATTGAAGTCCATCATGCACCAAAGTTTAAACCAAAAAATATGGTCTTTGGAAACCCAAAGTGAACCAAAATATGCTTGAAGAAGAACTTAAGAGTGGATTTTGTTGCGACAATCGTCTTACAAGGTGCCAAGCTTCCCATCCTAAGGAAGCAATTAACAACGACAAAAACACCTATTTTATCATGCTTGGTTTAGGGAAAACGTGACATTAAATCAAACAGCAATAACTGCCAAGGATTACCTAGAGTAGGAAAAGGCCTACAATTAGTGTGGATGGCCATTTCCTTTGGTAAAATATAATTCTTCCATTGCTTACAGGCTTCGGTAATAGAATGTAGCTCGTTGTCATAAGTTGGGTATCTTTGAAACCCATCATAGAGTGTTTGGCTATGATATAGCATCAAATGTTTGTGTCATGTGGGTACTACATTGACAACATGAACGATTACCTCATAGGGTCCCTGTTGTGTAGCCATTCATCGAAGAATGGCATTGGAGATAATATTTTTTCCATAAAGAAGATAACCAGGCTCATGAACACAATCAATATCTACTAGAGGTGTTGCAATTAAAGCAATAATGAATAAAAAATTTGTGGTCAATAGGATAGGGATCATCAACATGTTAAACAATCCAATGAAAATATGGTTTCAGCGCTAGTGATCTAGTCACATAAAATACCCCATAATTTGTGCTTTGGAATACCTCGAAATTCAATAAGTAATCCAAAATGAGAGGGTTCATTGATAAGGTGAAAATTCCAACAACCCTGATTTGACCCAAAGTGACACCTTGTGAGTCTTGCACAACTAGGGTGTCAATTTGAGCATCGAAAGGAGGCAACATCTCACATTTCGGGCACTTGGCCACAAATCTTATACATTTTTCCATCGAGGGTACCTTTAACATTTCCCAAGGCACAAATCACATATTTGGAGGAATTTTGGATAACTTGTCACATTCCACTAGCTTCATGCATGAAGAGGTGCTCCCATCCTTTAATAAGATTTTGGAGGATTTCATGGAATAGTCAAGGGTCGCAAGTATAAAAGAAGAATGCCATAGTCAAGAATATGAAAATTGGCATTTGTATCACGTGGTGCAAAGGAGAACGACATAAGTGAAGAGTAGTCCATTTAGAAACATATAAAATCTTGTTTATGTCCTCTTTCCAAAGAAGAGAAGATACCTAGTGACAAAAGGCCCAAATTGCCAATGGAGGAAGACTAGGGTAAGGGTTACTTTTTATTTCACATGTTGAGAGACATTCAGGTATTTTAAGTTGTGTTTTTTTGTTGAGTTCACATATTTGGAAGCATGATTTCACAAGTGGAAACATATCACATTTGGGGTACTTGCTACAAATGTTTATGCATGTTTTATATTAAGGGTTTCTTTCACATTTCCTAAGGCACAAATCAAATATTTGCAGGTATCTTGGATGGCTTGTGACATTTCACTAGCTTCACACATGAAGGGGAGTTCTTATCATTTAAGAATTTTTTGGAGGGTTTTTATGGCATAATAAATGGTCACATTTACAAAAGAATAATTCCCAGGTCGAGAAGATGTAAACTATGTTTCCAAGGGATTGTTAGATGTGCCAAGTGTTATGGCATGTCAAGATGTAAACTATGTTGCTTAGTTCTTTGATGGCCACGGTTGGATGTGGGCCTTGACTTGGTAGCTTGTAACTTGTTAATTGGGATAAGTTACAATTGGACATGAGTAGCCTAAGATGAGTTATATTTAGTTCTTAGGTGAACAAGGAACAATCTATTTGTATTAACCATAACTTGGTCATGTTGTTGTAGTTGAGGCAAGACTTGGTTGGGTTCCCAAGTCCGAAAAAAAATAAGGGTAGTTTTCAGGTCATGATAATTAGGGAGTTCCAAGGGATACCAAGGAATGAAAAGGCATGCTAACACATTCTAGAAAGTATCAATGCATCTTGAGGAGTGCTAGGGAGTTCCAGAACATCACAAGGGAGAACTAGGTCAAAATGCACGGAAATAAATGAATAAGAGAATGTGCCAAGGAGTGTCAATGAATTCCAAGTGTCTCATGGATAAAGTGTGTTAGGAGAAGGTCAGAATAATACTTGTAGAGGCAATCCTATGGTTATAATAAGGGTCTGGAAAAGAAATTCAGAAAAAGGGAGACTTTGGGTTGGGCACAACATTGTTTTTCCATTGACCTAGTTGGGTTCCCAAGTCACAAAAAAAGTAAGGCTATCTATGAGGGAATGGCAGCTAGGGAGACCAAGGTGTGTGAGGGAATGTCAGTAAGTACTAACACATGCTAGATAGTTCCAATGAATGATATGAATGCCAATATGTGTCAGGTGCCAGGTTTTGGTGTGAACTCATGCTAATAAATGTGAGGGCGAAGTGTCAGGGAAACACAAGGGAGCACTAGTTTCAAATGCATGGAACTGAAGTGCTAGTGAGTTCTAGGTGTGCTAAGAGAGAGTGACAAGGTATTATAGGTAGTTCCAAGGCATGCTAGAATGCTAGGTAAGCATACCAAGATGTGTCAAGTTCCAGGGTGTGATAATTCGTGCTAAGGAGTGTTAGGGAGTACCAGGGAAACATAAGGGAGCACTAGGTCAAAATGCATGGAAATGAATGAATAAGAGTGTGTGACATGGAGTTTCATCAAGTTCCACGTGTGCTAAGGAGGGAGTGGCATGGTATGCTAGTCAGTGCTAAGTCATGCTAGAGTGCCAGGGATACATGCATCCAAGATGTGTCATGTGCCAGGGTGTGCCAAAATGTTCTAGGATGTGTTAGGGAGTGTTAGGGAAACACAAGGGAGCACTAGGTCAAAATGCATGGAAATGAATGAATAAAAGTGTGTGAGAGGGAGTGTTAGCGAGTTCTAAGTGTGCTAAAGAGGGAGTGACATGGTATGTTAGGCAGCACTAAGTCATGTTAGAGTGATAGGGTGGCATGTGGCCAAGATGTGCCAAGTGCCTGGGTGTGCCAACACGTGATAGGAAGTGTTAGGGAGCACCAAGGAAACATAAGGGAGCACTAGGTCAAATTAATTCATGAAAATGAATGAATAAGAGTTTTTGACAGGAAGTATCAGTGAGCTATAGGTGTGCTAAGGAGGGAGTGACAAGGTATGTTAGGTAGTGCTAAGGCATGCTAGAGGTCAGGGTAACATGCAAAGATATGTCAGGTGCTAGGGTGTTTCAATGCATGCCAGGGAGTGTTATGGAGTGTCAGGGAAACACAAGGGAGCACTAGTCTAAAATTAATGGAAATGAATGAATAAGAGTGTGTGACAAGGAGTGTCAATGATTTCTACGTGTGCTAAGGAGGGAGTGACAAGGTATGCTAGCTAGTGCTAAGGAATGCTAGAGTGCCAAGGCGACATGTCAAGATGTCCCAGGTGCCAGAGTGTGTCAATGTGTGCCAGGGAGTGTTAGGGAGTGCCACAGAAACACAAGGGATAACTAGTTAAAAATGCATGGAAATGAACAAATAGAGTGTGTGACAGGGAGTATCAATGAGTTCCAAGTGTGCTAAAGAGGGAGTGATAAGGTATATACCAGGTAATTCCAAGGCATGCTAGAGTGCTAGGGCATGTCAGGGAGTGCTACGGTATGCTAAGGAGTGCCAAAGCATGCCAAGGAATGCATAGGATGCTAACATGTGCCACATAGTGCCAAGAGATTGTTAGATGTGCCAGGTGCTATCACATGTCAAGATCTAAACTATGTTGCTTAGTTGTTTTATGGTTGCGGTTGGACATGAGCCTTGACTTGGTAACTTGTTAAGTGGGATGAGTTGAGATTGGACATGAGTAGCCTAAGATGAGTTATAGGTAGTTCTTAGCTGAACAAGGCATAGTCTAGTTGTAGTATCTATAACTTGGTCAAGTTGTTGTAGTCGTCATAGGACTTGGTTGGGTTCCCAAGTCTAAAAAAATGTAAGGGTAATTATGAGGGTATGATATCTAAGCAGTACCAAGGCATGAAAAGGAATGAAAAAGCATGCTAACACATGCCAAACAGTGTCAATGCATGTTGAGGAGTGTTAGGGAGTGTCGGGACATCACAAGGGAGAACTAGGTCAAAATGCATGGAAATTAACAAATAAGAGTGTATACTAAGGAGTGTTAATGAATTCCAGGTGTCGCAAGGATGAAGTGTGTTAGGAGAAGTTCAGAATAGGAGTTTTAAGAGGAAAGCCTATCGTTTTGATAAGGCATGAACAAAGCAGTTTTAGAAAAAGGGAGACTTTGGGTTGGGTACAACATTATTTTTCCAATGACTTGATTGGGTTCCCAAGTCGCAAAAAACGTAAGGCTATGTATGAGGGCATGACAACTAGGGAGTACCAAGTTGTTCCAGGATATGTTAAGAAGTACTAACATATGCTAGACACTTTCCAAGACATGCAAAGTGTTAAGGCATGCCAACATGTTCTAGGCACCAAGGTGTGGTGCCAACACATGCTAGCGAGTGTTAGGACCAAGTGCTAGGGAAACACAATGGAGAAATAGGCTCAAATGCATGGAAATGAATGAATAATAGTGGGATAGAGAGTGTCAATAAGTACTTGGCATGCTAGGTGTGAGGGAGTGCTAGAATGTGATAAGAAGTGCCAAGGAATGCAATGAATCGTAACACGTGCCACATTGTGCCAAGATATTGTCAGACATGCCATGTGTTATGGCATGTCAAGATGTAAACTATGCTTCTTAGTTGTTTTACGACCATGGTTGGATGTGAGCCTTGTCTTCGTAACATGTTAAGTTGTTTGAGTTAAGATTCAACATGAGTAGCCTAAGATGAGTTATAGGAAGTTCGTAGGTGAACAAGGCATAGTCTAGTTGTACTAATTGTACCTTGGTCAAGATTTTGTAGTCGAGGCAAGATTTGGTTGGGTTCCCATGTTGCAAAAAAAGTAAGGGTATTTTTGAGGGCATGATAGCTAAGGAGTTCCATGGCATGATAAGGAATGAAAAGGCATGCTAACACATGCCATATAGTGTGAATGTATGCCGAGGAGTGTTAATGGGGAGTGTCAGCGCATCACAAGAGATAACTAGGTCAAAATGCATGGAAATGAATGAATAGAGTGTGTTTCAAGGAGCGTTAGTGAATTCCAAGTGTCTCAAGGATGAATTTTGTTAGGAGAATTTTAGAACAGGAATTGCAAGAGGCAAGCCTACAATTGTGATAAGGGGATGGACAAAGAATTTTTAGACATAGGGAGTCTTTGGGCTATGCAAAACATTATTTTTTCAATGACTTGGTTGGTTTACCAAGTCGTAAAAAAAGCAAGGCTATCTATAAGCACATAACAACTAGGGAGTGTCAACGTGTGTCAGGGAATGCCAAGAAGTGTGAGCACATGCTAGACAGTCACAAGGAATGTTAGGCATGCCAAGACACACCAATTCCTAAGGCATGTAAAGTTGTGCCAGGTGCTAGGGTGTGGTGCCAATGCATTATGGGGAGTGTTAGGGAGTGCTAGGAAACACAAGGGAGCACTAGTTTCAATTTCATAGAAATGAATGAATAAGGGTGTGTGATAGTGAGTTTTAGTGAGTTCTAAGTGTGCTAAGGAGGGAGTGATAAGGTATGCTAGGCAGTGCCAAGGCATGCTAGAGTGCTAAGGAATCATGTCAAGATGTACCAAGTGCCAATGTGTGACAATGCATGCTAAGGAATGCTAGTGATTATTAGGGAAACACAAAGGAGCACTAGGTAAAAATGCATGGAAATCAATGAATAAGGCATGCTAGAGTGACAACGCGACATGAAGACAAGTTGTGCCAGCGTGTGATAGGAAGTGTTACGTAGTTCCAGGGACACATAAGGGAGCACTAGATCAAAATAATGCATGGAAATGAATGAATAAGATTTTGCGACAGAAAATGCCAATGAGTTCTAGGTGTCCTAAGGATGGAGCGACAAGATATTCTCGGCATTCTAAGGCATGCTAAAGGCTAGGAAAACATGTCAAGATGTGATAGATGCTAGGGTGTGCAAATGCATGTTAGGGAGTGTTAGGGAGTGCCATGAAAACAAAAGGCAACACTAGTTTAAAATGCATGGAAATGAATTAATAAGAGTCAATGAAAGCGAGTGTCAATGAGTTCTAGGTGTGTTAAGGCGGACGTGACAATGTATGCTAGGTAGTACCAAGGAATGATATAGTGCCAGGGTGACATGCCAAGATATGTCAGGTGTCAAGGTGTGTCAATGTGTGCCAGGGAGTGTTAGGGAGTTCCATGGAAACACAAGAGATAACTAGTTCAAAAAGAATGGAAATGAAGGTCAATAAGAGTGTATGATAGGGAGTGTCAATGAGTTTCAGTTTTGTTAAAGAGGGAGTGAGAAGGTTATATGTTAGGCAGTTCCAAGGCAAGTCAAGGAGTGGTAGGGTGTGCTAGGGAGTGTTAAAACATACCAAGGAATGTAAGGGGTGCTAACACATGCCACATAGTGCCAAGGGATTGTTTGACATGCGAAGTGTTATGGCATGTCAAGATGTAAATTATGTTCCTCAGTTGTTTTATTGCCATAGTTGGACATGAGCCCTGACTTGGTAACTTATAACTTTCTTAGTGGGATAAGTTGAAATTGTAAGTGAGTAGCCTAAGATGATTTATAATCAATTCTTAGGTGAACAAGGCATAATCTAGTTGTAGTAATCATAACTTGGTCAAGTTGTTGTAGTCAAGGCCAGTCTTGGTTGGGTTCCCAGATCCTAGAAAAAGTAAGGGTAGTTGTGAGGCCATGATGGTTGATGAGCCTCAATATTGCAACAAAAATGTTGCAACTCCCAAGGCTGCCAACTTTAATTATCAACCCAAGGTTCGTACAAACTTAAGAGGTATCGGCACTATATGTGTAGCATATAATGTGTCCTTACTTTGCTTCCATGACGTAATGGAGTGAACGAAATGAAATAAAATACTAAACTAATTTCATAAATGGAAATGTTACTTTGAAAATAAATTAATCCTAGGCAAGAATAACAAATTGTAATTGAAATCATAAGAGCGTGAATTCAAATAAATAGGCATAATCTACATTGTAAAAAGGCATGGCCTAATTGATGTTTATTATTCCTCAACCATTGATTTGTAGCCAAGGGGTCATGATTAAACCCTAAGGGAAAAAAAAAAAGATTTTAGAGAAAATGTGGGCAAGTATATACATGCTGGAAGAGTGCTTCAAGAAGTTACAGGTGCTGCGAGAGGAAGTTACACATTTGCTACATGAAGATATAATTCACCGAATGACTAATTTAAAAAAATCAAAATTGGATGGTACAATTTTTTATTTATTGAATATGATGTCTTAGGTCTCTATTCCAAGTGGAATCACTCAAAAATACCCCTATTAAAACATACTAAAAAATAGCAGAAAATTACTGGTCTAAAATCTAGAAAGTTGAGAACTAGTGAGCTACCTAACCTAATCAAGTGGAAAATCTGATGGGGTAAATTTTTCTATTAAATTGAATTTTTTTATGATATAATTCAAGTGGAATAAACGAAATTGAATCTCATTAGAATGTTCTACAAAATAACAGAAAACTACTATTATTTTCCACAAGGGACTTCCAGAAATTAAGATTTGGGAATAAGAAAACTAATCCAAGTCTCAATGATTAATGATTTTTATTTTGAAAAATAGATTCCTTCAACCATTTAACCCAATCCTACAACAATAAATCATCAATACTAAATGCAGAAATAGGAAAAACAAGAACAAGAGATGCATGTGAATAAGAAGTGAAAAGAATAAAAGTAAATTATTAAAAAAGGGTTATGAGAATCTTGGGATGGCCAAGCCCATGGAAACTTAGAGTCCTATGAAGAATACCAAGATTTATAAGTTGAAAATGGCACCAATCTTCATTATTTCCATCAATACAATTACATCCCTATAAGAAATGAAACTGGAGCCACAAAAATACAAGTTTTCTCCACAAGAAGGCTAAGAAAAAACAACCCCTAGAGGACAATTTGAATTGGTACTTACAAAAAATGATGAGGAATAATTCTCCCTGAAGGGAGGAAGCTTTCCCTTCCAAAATCCCTCAAACAATGGATTTCATTTCCAACACTAGGAATCTTCATTAAAGGACAGGGAACACATTCCTAGATTTTCTCAATCATTGGAGCTCCAAAATTTGTGCAATAATTTCATAATATCTTGTTGATTTATTCTCCATTATTGGTCCGTAGTAGGGAGAAAGTCCCTAAATTATCTCCTCCAAAGCTTCATAATCTACCCAATATTCTAACAATATTATAATAAAATAAATAATATTAGGCACAGATATGCAATTATCCATAAACCTTTCTAATGAACATATTAAATCTAAAAAAACATTATTAAGTGTAGAAGGAAAGGTTTATTATAGCCTTCATGTGCCTAATAAAGGATAGATGGGCCTTTATTTTTGTCTAATTTGGAGGTCCATCATACCCTTGTACTAAAATTGTTGCTCATCCTCTAAGAAACCTATCCATCCTCCTTGCCCTATTTTTCTTCATGTATGTTGACATGTTTCATGCTTTGTTTGTTGGTATATTTGGTGTTCTTTCTTTTGCTCTTCTTTCTACTACATTTTTCCCCTATCTCAGTTTCTCAAGGAAATCCTAATGTAGGTTGACACGACTTCTTTCTCTCAGGTGATTTTTCAACTATAATGAGTTTTATTTTTTAGGGCAACACCTTGCTTTTGGTTCATCTTCTTGGCCACTTGGATATTGTAAATTGACTACAAACTCACATTCAATCTCATCATCATACCCCCTTACCTTTTGTTTGCACCCTTGCCATTTCCTTTGAATATTTCCTTACTCCCCAAGGATCTAGTGGGATTTTTTTGGGTGAAATTTTCCTTACTGCAGAACTCTGTTAAATTCTTGTAGCAATATCTCAACCTTCCTGTAGTGCTACAGGATCTTCCTGTAGCACTTGCAATCTTCCTGTAGAAATCTAGAGAGGGGATGAAATTTGATTTTTGAGCTGCTAGGATGATGGAGAGTTGAATCCTGTAGAAACTAATATTTTCATGCCAAGAGGTGGTGGATCCACCTTTTATTTTTTTATTTTTATTTTTATTTTTATTTTTTTTCCATTTTTTTTTCTCTATTTTTTTTCTTCTCTATTTTTCCATTGCATGCAAAATACACTCAAAGTGCCTTGAGTTAACTGAGTTGGCTCTCACCTACCCCTTCACACTCCTTGTCTTCCATCATGACTAAATGATTACATCCCACTTTCTCAAGTCCTCTTCACTTTTGTCTTGTCCTCTCCCCCATGTGCCAGTGTATTGGTGGAAAAGTGAAGTTAATTGCTAGATCAAGTTGGAGTTGCTCTACTACTAATCTTGGCTATAAAACCCTTTTCCTTCATACACTTGCAATGTTTTTCAAGCTGAAATAATTTTGTAGGAAAGGTTTAAAGGATTGTATACCTAAGCCTCAACCTTGATGTTTTTTTGTAAGTGATATTGAGGTTATTGATATGAATGTTGAAGTTGCCTTTGGTGGTCCTGAAGCTGCTACTAATGATCTTGAAGATGCATGTGGTAATCTATTGGAGGTCCTATTGCTGATAGCCTTGAATCTGGAGGTCTCCTAGTTTTTTTTTTTTTGCTACTTCACATCCTTTGCTAAAATGTTCCTATTGAGCTTCATAACATGATGATTTCATAGGTGTTGACTTCCTTTGTTTGTTGATTCATAGGTCTTCATAGCATGATGCTTTTTTTCACTAGTGAAATATTTTTGTGTGCATGCTTATTTCTAGTGTTCAATCTGCTATTGTTGGAGCTGATAGATGACCTTACATCTACTCTTTAGGGATGGTGTGGCCCTTCTAAGATTTAGGAATAGCCTCATAATGCGTCAAGGTGGTTGGATCTTCTATTCTGGAGCTGCAAAAAATTTGGTTCAAGATCTTGTTGGAATGGTGTAGGCTGCTATATGAGGAATCATCTTCCTTTAGTAGTCACTTAATTCCTCTTCGAGACCTCATTACTGCATGTGAGACTACCATATGAGGTATAAGTATAGGGTTAAAATCATCAAGAGGTGGTGGAAAAGTTGATGACAAAGTTTCCTCTGATTTTTTTCATGTACAGTGGAGTGGAATTTGAAGATAAATTTTGGCTAGATGGAGTGGATGGGTGATGGAAATGGTGTTATGTGACCTCTATCAACCCTCCCTAAAGTAGAAATGACCTTTTGACCCCTCTATCCAATGGGATTGCCTCCTGTAGCTTCTTCTTGGCCATCGTGTAGAAATTCTAAACTTCCTATAGCATTTCAAGACAACCTCTTGTAGCAAACTTGTTTTATGAATATCTCTCAAATGGTAGAATGGATTGACCTAAAATTTTGTGAGCATGTTTCCATCATCCCTATGCATCTCCCCAGCAAAGATCTTGGAAAATGGAATATCTCAAGAAAAATTAAAAATGGATGTAGGTGATGGAGTTTGATTTCTCGAAAAGTGTGCATTGGATTTTTTTTTAAATTACTTGGGCATGTTACCATCATCCATATGCATCTCCCCATGAAATGCTTGGAAAATGGATGCATGAATCTCAAGAAAACTTAAAAATGGTTGTAGGTGATATGGTAAATTTCTCGAAAAGTTTGCACCGAATTTTTTTGAAATTGCTTGGACATGTTACCATCATCTATATGCATGACCCCCTAAAATAGCTCAGAAAAGGGATGCATGGTTTTCAAGATATGACAAAAACAATTTTATGCTCCCTATATTTGGACTTCCTGTAGAAAAACAAAGCCTTCCTGTAGCATTTTAGGACAACAAGGAAAATGAATGTGAAAACGTTGGTAATGATGGGTGGATGGTGGAAAGAGATGAGGGTGATGGATTGGCATGGACTTCATACTTCTGGAGCATCTACGTAAAGGGGGAGAAAGTATAAGTTTGACTTCCTTTGACTAAAATTTTGATCAACTTTTTCTTTTGGTGCCAACTTGTTTTTGTTTCTTGCAGAGGTTGGAGAACACCTGCATTCATCAGAGAGATACATGGAGCAAAGGATTTTTATTTTTTCATTTTTTTCATTTTTTTTCTTTTAAGCCTACAAGCTACCTCAATGAGATTTTCAACTTGTAGGTATGCCTAGGTGTCTCAAAGGAGGTTTTCACCTAGGATCTTTTATTTTTCTCTTTTTCCAGCCCATTTATTGCCTCATGGAGGTTTTTAATCAATGAGCCAATCTTAGGCACCTCAAAAGAGGTTTTTACCTGAGACTTGTTTTTTCATTTTTATTTTTTATTTTTTCTATCCTACTCTACTTGAAAAAAAACAAAATCTCTTTCAATTATAGGAATACTTCCAATGGAGCCACTTGCATAAGAGGATGACGAATAAAATGATGTGTAGGTTCGAAACATATGCTTTGACATTTACATGAATGTGAGATAGAAAATGCTTTGATTGAGATGAGATCAAACATAGTTGAAGAAAAAAGTGTTGTTGCAACTTAACAATTTTCTGGAACCATATTTCAATATAGTTGTGATGCTCCTAATCCACTTGCTTATTTGGATCATTCTTCATGTCTTCTTCTTCCATGACATTCAAATCTTCCTATTTTTGCAGATTATTCTCTTGAACACTTAGAGGATTTGATGGTAAACATGAAGGAAATTTTTCAATCTCTGATTCTGATGTCTGCTCTTTGTCAAGTGCAATCCATGATTATTTAGTCTTCTCATTTGAATCTTTCTTTTTTTTTTTTTAATGTTTTCCCTCAATGCCATCAAGAGAATCTATTTTTTGTAATACTCTTCTTGAGTTAAGATGAATACCATTGATATCAAGAGGAGATATTAGGAAGTGTTGTACCTCAGCATTGTAAGTGGGTTGAGCTACTTCCTTATGTACATTTCGAAATGGAGGTATACGTAGTTGAGTGGGAGTGGATCTTTGAGATGGATGTGGTTGACGTTGTGTTTGTGGTGAAGGTGGATTTTAGGGATAAAATGGAGTTAGGTATGGAAGATATTGAGGAAAATATTGAGGATATTGTGGATTTCTCTCATAAGTTCCTTTCCAACCTTGTTGCCGAGATTGGTTTTGGGGTTGAGATGGCCAAGGTTGTCAAGGAAAGGGTGTGTTCCAATTACTTTGAGAGGGATGTGCAAAAGCTTGAAATTGTGAATTAGGCTCTTGCATAATATCAAGCTAATTACGTTTCCATGCTCTTCTTGGAGCTACATAACATATATTCTTTGGTGATTGACTTTCTCCATTGTCCTCTTGGTAAACTTCCTTCAACCTCGGTAATGATGGACAATATTTAGTAGCATGTGATTCTAGATGGATAACACAAATATCAGCATCTTTAGTATGTTGATTTTGCACTCTTAACATTTCTACTTCTCATCTTAGATTTCTAAGAATTTATGTTTTAAAGTCATCAAACAAATTCCAAGTTTAGCTTGACTTGTTGATTTTAATGTTGATTTACTTACTCTTGCCCTTCATCTTGATATGTGTTTGCATGTTTCACAAATTTATTCAAATGATAATTGGTATACATGACCTCTACTCATGACATAAAGGATAAAAATCCACTCATCCCTAATTGTATTAAGTAAGATGGTTTTTAGTGTGTTAGATCTTAAATGAATTAATTTTCCCTCTTAACATTATACATGAATCTCTCTATTAGATCCTCAAGGCTCTCATCTTATTTTTGATTCATTCTAAAGACTTCTTCTTTAAGATCATGATATTTATATCTTTCTAGAAATATCTTTTGTATATCATTCCATGATCTCATTGAATTAGCCTCTAAGATCATGAACCATTTAAGAGTTTTATCCTTCAATGTTGCCCAAAACAATCTCTATTTTTGAGTGTTTAATAAGTAACCATAAGGTCTACAAACAATTTCAAATTCAAAGAGAAATGTTTCTGGACCCTTTGACCTCATACCATCAACGTTGGGAAGGAAAGATGGAAAGATATTCTTCATATGCACAGTGATATCAGTATCTTGAATTGGAAATCCAATAGGATCTTCTTCATTGTCATCATCTCCATCCATTTATTCTACCTTCTATGTCACCTCTTCTTCTTCTACCTGCAAAAGTGGATGGTGATGTGGCTCCTACTGCACCACATCATCAAATGGGGGGTGGAAGGGTCGGGTTTGGTTTTAGAGAAGTATTTTTTTATAATAAAAAATTGAATAAAAATGCTAATGAAATGCAATTTTCTGTTTTTGAAATGAAATATGCTTAATGCAAATAATTTTTTTTTTTTGCATAAAGTAAATTAAATGAATCAACTAGGGAAGAAAATAATGCATACTTTGAAACCCTCTTGGAAATAGTGCCAAAAATTGCTAAGCTCTAGTATTGCAACAAGAATGTTGCAACTCCCAAGGCTACCAAATTTAATTATTAACCTGGGGTTCGTACAAACTTAAGAGGTATCGACACTATATGTACAACATACAATGTGTCCTTCCTTTGCTGCCATGATGTAATGGAGTGAATGTAATGAAATCAAATCCTAAACTAATTTCATAAATGGAAATGTTACTTTGAAAATAAATTAATCCTAGGCAAGAACAACAAATTGTAATTGAAATCCTAAGAACATGAATTCAATAAAATAGGCCTAGTCTACATTGTAAAAATGCATGTCCTAATTGTTTTTATTATTCCTCGACCATTGATTTAGATCCCAAGGGTCATGATTCAACCCTAAGAGACAAAAACCAAGCTTTTTTAGCAAATTTGGGCAAGTATATACATGTTGGAAGAGTGTTACAGGAAGTTACAAGTGCTACTATAGGAAGTTATAGATTTTCTATAGGAAGATATAATTCACCGAACGACAAAGTAAATCAAATCTCAATTGGATGGAACAAATTTTTTTATTGAATATGATGTCGTAAGTCTCCATTCCAAGTGGAATCACTAAAAATTCTCTTGTTAACACATGCTAAAAAATAGCAGAAAACTACTAGTCTAAAATCTAGAAATTCGAGAACTAGTGAGCTAGTTAATATATCAAATGCCTAAACTAATCAAGTGAAAATTAAATGGGGTAAATTTTTTTATCAATTTGAATGCTTTTAGGATCTAATGCAAGTGGAATCATTGCAAATTGAAGCTCATTAGCATGTTCCAAAAAATAGCATAAAACTGCTACTCTTTGCCACAAGGGACTTCTAGAAATTTAGATTTGGAAATAAGAAAACTAATCCAAGTAGCTCAATGATTACTATGACCTTCGAAAGTTGTTCCAAGGATGAAATAATTCTTGTGATTCTGCCAAAAATCTTCCTTCAACCATTTATCCCAATCCTACAACAATAAATCATCAATACTAAATGCAGAAATAGGAAAACCAAGAACAAGAGATGCATGTGAATAAGAAGTGAAAAGAAGAAAATTAAATTATGCAAAATGGCTTTAACGCTCCTGGATGGCCAAGCCCAAGGAAACTCAGATTGCTATGAATGATACCAATATTTAGAAGCTGAAAATGACACCAATCTTCATTATTTCCATCAATATAATTACATCCCTACAAGAAATGAAAGTGGATCTGCAAAAATACAAGTTTTCTCCACAAGAAGACTAAGAAAAACCACCCTTGAGAGGAAAATTCAAATTGGTACTTATAAAAAATGATGAGGAAGCATTCTCCTTGAAAGTAGGAAGTTTTCCCCTCCAAAATCCCTCAAATAGTGGATCTGATTCCCAAAAGTAGGAATCTGCATTAAAGGACAAGGAACACATTCTTAGATTTTCTCAATCATTGGAGCTCCAGAATTTGTGCAATAATTTCATAATATATTGTTGATTTATTCTCCAATATTGGTCCTCTCATAGTAGGAAGCAAGTCCCTAAATTATCTCCTCCTCCAAATCTTAATATCTGCCCAATATTCTCATAATATTCTACAACAATAAATAATATTAGGCACAAATATGCAATCATCCATAAACCTTCCTAATGAACATATTAAAGATTAAAAAAAAAATATTAAGTGTAGAAGGAAAGGTTTAATATAGCCTTCATGTGCCTAATAAAGGTTAGATGGGCCTTAATTTTTGTCTAATTTGCAAGCCCATCAATAGCTAAGGAGTGTCAAGGCGTGCCAAGGAATGAAAAGGCATGCTAACACATGTAGGACATTGTCAATGCATGTTGAGTAATGTTAGGGAGTGTCAAGGCATCACAAAGTATAATGAGGTCAAAATGCATGGAAATGAACAAATAAGAGTGTGTTCCAAGGAGTGTCAACTAATTATAGGTTCCTCAAGGACAAAGTGTGTTAGGAGAAGGTCAAGATATGACTTGTAGGAGGGAAGCATATGGATACAATAAGGCGTTGGTCAAAGTAGTTTCAGACAAACAGAGACTTTGGGTTGTGTATAACACTGTTTTTCCAATGACTTGGTTCATAGGTTCCCAAGTCGTAAAAAAAGTAAGAGTTTCTATGACGGCATGGAAACTAGGGAGTGCCAAGGTGTGCCAGGGAATGCAAGGAATTACTAACACTTGCTAGAAAGTTCCAAGGCATGTTAGTCATGCCAAGACAAGAAAAATGTTAAGGCATGCCAAGATGTGTCAGATGCCAAGGTGTGGTTCAAACAGATGCTAGGGAATCTTAGGGCCAAGGGTCAACGAAACTCAAGGGAGCACTAGTCTCAAATGCATGGAAATGAAGTGTCAACGAGTTCTAGGTGTGTTAAGGAGGGAGTGGCAAGGTATGATATGCTATGGCAAGGCATGCTAGAGTGCTAGGAAATCATACCAAGATGTTACAAGTGCCAAGGCGAGCCAATGAATGCTAAGGAGTGTTATGGAAAGATAGGGAAACACATGAAAGAACTAGGTCAAAATGCATGGAAATTAATGAATAAGATTGTGTGACAGGGAGTGTCGGCGAGTTCCAAATGTGGTAAGGAGAGTGTGACATGCTATGATATACAACACTAATTCATGCTAGAGTGGCAAGGTGGCATGCGGCGAAGATGTGTCAAGTACCATGGTGTGCCAATATGTGCTAGGAAGTGTTAGGGAGTTCCAGGGAAACATAGGGGAGCACTAGGTCGAATTAATGCATGCAAATGAACAAATAAGAGTTTGTGACACAAAGTTCCAGTGACTTCTAGATGTGCTAAGGAGGGAATGAAAAGGTATGCTAGGTAGTGCTAAGGCATGCTAGAGGCTAGGGAAACATGCCAAGATGTGTCAGGTGCTAGGGTGTGCCAATGCATGCTAGAGGGGTCTTATGGAGTGCCAAGGAATGTCAAAGGAGAACTAGTTTCAAATGCATTGAAAGGAATGAATAAGATTGTGTGATAGGGAGTGCCAGTGAGTTCTGTGTGTGCTAAGGAGGGAATGATAACGTATGCTAAGTAGTGCCAAGGAATTCTAGTGTGTCATGGAAACATGCCAAACCGTTCCAAGTGCCAAGGTGTGCCAATGCATGCCATGGAGAGATAGGTAGTGCCACATAAACACAAGGGATAACTAGTTCAAAATGGAAGGAAATGAATTGATAAGAGTGTGCGATAGGGAGTGTCAACAAGTTCCAAGTGTTCTAAGGAGGGAGTGACAAGGTTATTTGCTAGGAAATTCCAAGGCATGCTATAGTATCATGGCATGTCAAGGAGTGCCAAGGTGTGATGGGGAGTGAAAAGAATGCCAAGAAATGAAGGGGATGCTAACACATGCCACATAGTGCTAAGGGATTATTGGATGTGCTAGGCAGTATGGCTTGTCAAGATGTAAATTACGTTGCTTAGTTGTTTTATGGCCACAATTGGTTGTGAGCCTTGAGTTTGTAACTTGTTAAGTGGGAAGAGTTGAGATTGGACATGAGTAGCCTAAGATGAGTTATAAGAAGTTCTTAGGTGAACAAGACATAGTCTAGTTGTAGTAAATATAATTTGGTCAAGCTATTGTAGTCGAGGTAGGATGTGGTTGGGCTCCCAAGTCTAAAAAAAGTAAGGGTAGTTATGAGGGCATGATAGCTAAGGAGTGACAAGGCATGCCAAGGAATGACAATGTGTGTTAACACATGGAGGACAATGTCAATGCATGTTTAGGAGTGTTAGGGAGTTTGAGGGGAACACAAGGGAGAACTAGGTAAAAATGCTTGGAAATGAATGAATAAAAGTGTGTGTCAAGGAGTGTTAGTGAATTCAAAGTGTCCTAAGGATGAAGTGTTTTAGGAGAAATTAAGAATATGACTTGCGGGAGGGAAGCCTATCTTTGTGATAAGGCGTTGACAAAGAAATTTTAGAGAAAGGGAGACTTTGGGTTAGGAACAACATTATTTTTCTAATCACTTGGTTTGGTTGCCAAGTTGCAAAAAAAGTAAGGCTGTCTATGAGGGCATGACAACTAGGGAGTGCCAAGGTGTTCAAGGGAATATAAGGTTTCCAATCCGTGGAAAAATGTAAGGCTAGCTATGAGGAAATGAGTGACAAGGCATGCTTGGGAGTGCTAACATGTGCTAGATAGTGTGAAGGCATGTCAAACATGCTAATATATGCCAATTGTTAAGGCATACCAAGATGTGCAAGGGTGTGACAATGCGTGTCGGTGATTGTCAAGGAAAAAAGGGAGAAACAAGTTAAACTACAAGGAAATGAACACATAAGAGGGTTAATAAGTCATCAATTTACCTTTTCCATGAGGGGCATGCTATGCACACCAACACTAGGTGCCAAAAGGTGCCAAATTCCAAGTGTTATTTCATTCTAAATGTCAAATATTCCTCTGTTATTTCTCATCTACTTCCCAATAATTGATCTCAAATAACTTTAATATTAAACCATGCCAAATCATACCAAGTCATATCAATGCATGCCATATATGCTAAGACTTGCCAAGAGCCAACACGTGTCAAGTGCCAATGTGTGTCAGGGAGTGTTATGCATGCTATGAAGTGGCAGGGCATGTCAAAGAGTGCTAAGGTGTGCTGGAGAGTACTAATGCATGCTCAAGAGTGTTAAGGAGTACTAGGACAACACAAGGGAGCACTAGGTCAAAATTCATGGAAGTGAATGAACATGAGGGTGTGTTAGGGAGTGTCAATCAGTACTAGCTGTCCTGCCAAAAAGGGAGTGACAAGGTATGCTAAGCACTCGTAAGGCATGTTATGGAATATCAGGGCATGTTAAGAAGTGCTAGAGTGTGCTAGGTAGTTCGAGGGTGTGCTAACATGTGCCAAATAGTGCCAAGGCATGCTAGGTGTTAAGGCATGCTAGGATGTTTAGGGTGTCAGGGTATGCCAATATGTGTCAAGGAGTGTCAAGGAAACAAAAGGAAGAAACAAGCTAAAATGAAAGGAAATGAACACATAAGAGGGTTGATAATTCGAGACTTTATCCTTTTCAAAAGGGGCATGCTAGGCACACTAATAATAGGTTCCAATACATGCCAAGTGCTAATGTAAGTCAATTCATGCCAAGGTGTTCCAGGGCATGCTAGGGACAACAGGGCATGCCAACACATGCTAGGAGAGTGTTATGCTATGATAGGCATGCCAACATGTGCTTGGGCATCCTAGTCATGGAAATATGTTCTAGATACAAAGATGTTCCAAGACATGTGAGGTGCCAAGCAATGTTAGTGTGTGCCAAAGCATGTTAAGGTATTCCAAGAGTGTCGAAGGGTGTTAGGTCTCTCTCATTAATAGAATTGATTGAGCTTGATTATGTACTAAATAATATAGTTACTACACACACTAGTGGAGCTTTATCTAGAGGGAATTTTCTAGGTAATAAACCTAATAGAGATTAATCATGTGTTCATTCATAAGAAAACTATATTCTCGTTACTTGAGGGAAATGATAAACATTGATTACTTCTTAACAATATGGCTGACTCTGACCACTGTGGCCTTGGAAACATAATAAAAAATACTCCACAACAATGGTCTTAAATCATTATCTTTTGACAAAAAATATAGTAACAGACCCATAACATCATAAAAAACTCATTGGAATGATCAATGATGACAAACATTTTTTTACCATCACCAAAAGTAATAAAAAGGATCATTAGTGAGGGTCAGTAAAATATCGTCACTATAAGTGTCACCAAAGAGATAATTAGTGATAGGCCTTTAACGACCCTCACCAAAAGTGTTATTGAAAATGGCTTTAGTGAAGAACCTTAAAGGACCATCACTATACACACTTACAACAACTCTTTTTTAAGGATTGTCACCATATGCAACATTGGTGATGGTCCTTAAAGGTCGTCATAGGCTTGACTCTCACCAGTGACCTTTTTTGTTGTAGTGTTCCACTACTCATGCATCACATACATCCCCAACATGTCCTCCATTATCTTGTTGACCCTCTCTATTTTTCTATCTATTTGTGGATGATAATTTGTATTGAAGGCCAACTTTGTGCCCAAACCTACAAATAACGCCTTCCAAAACTTGGAAGTGAACTTTGCATCCCTGTCTAACACAATATTCTTTGGAACACCATGAAATCTAACCAGATCTATGATGAATACCTATGCTACATCACTAGTTGAGAATGTAGGCTTCACTGGAATGAAGTGCGCAACCTTTGCCAACCTGTCCACAACAACCATGATGGAATCGTGTTGTCTCACTATCTTTGGAAATCCTATGATAAAATCCATGGAAATGAACTCTCATTTCCATTATGGAATCACAATTGGTTGTAGCATTCCAACTGGATGCTTACACTTTGCCTTCACACACTAGCAATCAAAACACCTAGCCACAAACTCTGCTACATCCTTATTTAGATTCAGCCAATAATAAAATTACTTCATTGCGGTCAATGTCTTCTGATAACTTGGGTTACCTGAATATGGTTTCGTATGAAACTCCCTCAAGATCATCTTCTTGAGCTCACTTCTATCTGGCACAAATATCATGTCTCTGAATATGACCAATCCATCCATTGTAAGAGAATAATCCACATCCTATGCACCTACACCTGTAACTGTACCTATACCACTACCTATACATGTACCTGTACATATACTACCACCTGTACCTATACATGGACCTATACCTATACTACCATCTGTACCTATACTTGTACTATCAATTGTACCTGTACCAGTACTCTGTTGCAACTTCTGCATAATCTCCATATACCTGGAATCCTACTGACCTGCCTACAAGATCCTATCCAGTAAGTCTATCTCGTAGGAGCTCATAACTGCTAAGTGATTTACATGTGCCCGCCTGCTAAGAGCATCTACGAGCTTGTTCTCCTTTGCTTTGATGTACCTAATTTCAAAGTCAAACTCACTGATTGTGGCCAACCATCTAGCCTATCGAGCATTCATATCCAGCTAGTCAAACAAATACCTCAACCCAATGTGGTCACTCATCAATACAAACCTCCTACAAATAATATATTGATATGATATTCACCCTATGAGTGACATCAGTTAAATATTTATTTAACAAAGGTATTACAGACTCATGTGCTGGTGTATGTTCTGTGTTATTGAAACAATGGATCGATCAGATTGCCAATACATAAACATTTAAAAATGGAAAGACACAGAGAAATACATTAAGAAAACATAAAGACACAAGAATTTTAATAAGGAGTTCACTTTGTTCTCTTGAGCTACATCTTTGGTCCAACTTTCAGTGGTGGCCTTGTTTTATTGTACCCTTAAGCATAGAATTACAATACAGGGACTCAATGTAAGTTCTCTTGAAGTAGGTTTTGCTTTGCATGGTGGTTCTTAGATTCCCCAAGCCACTGGAGTACACAGACTCTTCTTCTTCCTACCAGCTCTGTGACCTTCAGGTCTACAATGGACACAGCCAAATATGATGCTCAATCCAGACAGATTCCTCTATGGGATGGCTTGAATCTTCAAGCTCTAGTGCTTGATGTTGCCACTGGTCAGCTCGACCCTCTGTCTCTCTGATTTGTTTGTTGTTCTCTGTGTTCAGTCCTCTCCCAGTTCATTGTTCCACCTTTGTCATCTCTCGACTCTCTCACTGTGTCTACTTCCACTTCCCCCTTATTCGACTATCTCTATTCATGGCTTTTAGCCATTCGTCCCCATGTCCGTTCGGTTCCTCTTCCGCCTCTACCGATTCACCTTCTACAGCTGCGCTTGGAGTTCCCTGTTCAACATCAGCATGAATGCTCAGGGAGTGGCCACATGTCCCCATCTGAACAGCACCAACCTGCTCATCGTTTTGTTTCTTCAGTTACGTCGTGGATCCATTCTTCCTCCACTGTGGCGGTCAAACGGACCTCAAATATTTACAAATGTGGCTTAATCCTTCATCGATTCTGCTTCCTCCATCGGGTTTGATCTCAGCCATCTGATCTAGGACCTCCAAATCCAACGCCATTTGCACGTCTCACGTTGTTGACCTGCTCGACTAATAATGCGTGATTAATGACGATTTTCTCTTACCTCCATCGCCACACGTCAATCATTGAGTGGGATCGCTCCGCTTTCTCCAAAACAGTTTACTGTTTGAGGGTGCCTCGATCAATACCGCTGATTTCCAGAGCGTGGGTCCTGCCTTGTACGATTAGCACTTTTTTCCTTTCCCACCCGCGGTTCTCCAGTTTTCCATGCGTCCAAGTGCTCAAGCTTCCCCAATTTCGACCCTGTTCACCCAGCGATACACGATTTGTTAATCACGCATCCAAAATCACCTCCTTTTCTCGATCCGGAGCTCCCAGGGGCTACTTTGAACTCCTGCATAGTCTCCATCGGCCTCGGTTAGCGCGCTTTGACTGAGGTCCTTGTCGCTCCACACTGGCTGCCATTGCCACTGGTTTAGGGTGTTTTTCATCGTTGTTTTTGGAATTTTTAGAGATTCATCCCGACCTTATACAATCATGGTTCTTTGCCAGTCTTTGATGGATCCCATTCGGATTACGACCTTCCCGCTGAAGGATCTTTTGGACCACAAAAAGTTTGTTTTCAATCATCGACTAAGTGAGGGTATTGCTTTCTCACTTGTCCAATCTCAATCCACTTTGCACTGCTTGGCTTCGAACCTTTGAGCCCAATCCTGAGGTATTCCACTTGTCCACTGCACGTCGTCCTTACCCTCCTGTCTAACACTGTGTCTTCCCATAATTCATTAAGATATTTAGGTAGCAGGTCATCAACAGAGGGTAACTGACTTTGCTTTTCAGGGTCCTCAATCATTGAAGGTTCAAACAACCTCAAGAAATCTGCGTTTACGACTGAGTAGATGTGCATGTAAGTTGGTAGATCAAGGCGAAAAGCATTTTCACAAATCTTCTCAAGTATCCTGAAGGGTCCATACCTGATAAGTTTTATCTTTTTACCTTCACCTTGCATCTTGTCCTTGCTGATATACAACCAGACTTGGTCTCCAACTTGAAAACTATGCTCCATCCGATGCTTATCGGGCCTAACCTTGTACTTGGCCTGGCTCTTTTCCAGCTGTTCCTGTATTTCCTGGTGGATCTCCTAGATCTGTTCAATGAACTTAGCTGCCTTGTCCACATCACTGTGTCTATCAAGCATGGTATCTTTACCAAAGACAAAATCGAAAGGGTACCTTGGTAGGAAACCAAAACAGGTATGAAAAGGAGATCTTTGTGTAGAAGAGTGTTTGGCTCTATTGTAAGCATGCTGCACATAACACAAGTGTTCATCCCAAAGCTTAGGGTGTTTTCTGCAATATCCTCTTAGTAACTGGATCACCGTCATATTAACTACTTCTGTCTGGCCATTTGTTTGTGGATGAAAGGTTGTGCTTTTCTTTAATTTGGTGTCCATTAGTTCCCATAGACTTGACCAAAACTTCCCCACAAATTGAGTGTCTCGATCAGATACAATAGAAGCGGGTAATCCAAAATGAACCTATACATGTTCAAAGAATAATTTTGAAGTTTGTTCAGCTATACTCTATTTACTACAGGGTATCAAAATACACATTTTGTTGAACCTATCCACAAAAACATACAGATAACCATGACCTTTCCTAGATTTAGGTAGTCCTCCAACAAAATCCATGGAAATTCTTACCCAAGGGTGAGAAGGAACCGGCAATGGAGTGTACAAGCCTAGCTTTCTATTGCTGGGCTTTCTTTTAGCACACATGGCACATCCTTTTACATATCTAGAAATTGTCTCATGCATTCTCGGCCAATAGCGGAACCTTTGCAGCTGTGCAACTGTTTTACTTACCCCAAAGTGACCTGATATCAAAAAAGTGTGTGCTTCCCTAATTATCTTTACTCTCTCAGTTTGTGGAATGCAGAGTTTCCCACAATGATATAAGAGTCGGTCCTTCATGTGATAGTCCAATTCTTCTATTCTTTTGCCTTGACTCAAAGTTTCATATACATCTTTAAAGTCCATTTCCTAAGCATACTATTCTATGTAGCTTTCATGCAGCACAAAATAATTCTTAAGTATGGTAGATGCATTTATAATGGGTCTAGATAACATGTCTGCAACCTTGTTATGTATGCCCTTTTTATATCTAATGACTAAGTGAAACTGTTGTAGAAAACCCATCCATCTGTAATGTCTTGATTGCTGCAACTTAGTTTGGGAGTGTAGATATTGAAGTGGTTGATATCAGTATGTATTACTGCCTCTTTGCCCATTAAGTAATGTTTCCACTTTTTTACACTCTGAACTAACGCATACAATTCTTTATCATATGTAGGATAGTTAACTACTGTAGGATTAAAAGTCTCAGAATGATAACATATGGGTTTACCGTGCTGTGTCAACACTGCTCCCATGGCATAGTCACTGGCATCACTTTGGATCTCAAATGGTCTTTGTAGATCTGGCAGTGCTAGTACCAGTGCTGTACTAATCTTTTCTTTCAAGGTTTCGAGGGCTTTCTGCTATTTACCTTCCCACTGAAAGACCTTGTTCAATCTTGTCAAGGCATGTAAGGGAGCTGCAATAGAGGAAAATTTTGAAATGAAATTCCTCAAATATTGTGTTGCTCCTAAGAAGCTTCTCACTTCTGTAGCAGACTTGGGTTTAGGCCAGTTTACAATGACTGCCACTTTAGAGGGATCTATTTTCAATTCACCTCCCCCTACTATGTGACCCAAATAATTTAGAGAGGTTTTGCCAAATTCACATTTGGAGAGTTTAACATAAAGTTTTTCTCTTTTCAAAACATCTAATGTCTGCTTAACATGCCTTAAATTTTCTTCCCACATTTTACTAAAAATCAGAATGTCATCCAAATACACAATAACAAAAGCATCAAGAAAAGGCCTAAGTACATCATTCATTAATCTCATGAAAGTAGCAGGAGCATTGGTTAAGCCAAAAGGCATAACCAACCACTCATACAATCCCTGCTTTGTTTTGAAATTAGTCTTCCATGCATCTTGCTCTGCAAATCTGACTTGATGGTATCCACTATGCAAATCTAGTTTGTTGAAATAAACAGCTTCCTTCAATTAATCTAAAAGATCATCCATGCGAGGAAGGGGATAACAATTTTTTATTGTTCTTATTCAGTGCTCGGTAGTCAATGCACATTCTCCACGAGCCATCTTTCTTTCTCACCAAAACGATTGGTGACCCACATGGTGATGTGCTAGACTTGATGAACCCTTTCTCAAGCAACTCCTGCACCTACTTCTTCACTTCAGCATTCTCTAAAGCAGAAAACTTGTACATCCCAATGTTAGGCAATGGAACATCTTGCTGCAAAATAATATCATGTGTTATTCCCTTTTGGGTGGCAGACCTTTAGGTTCTTGGAACAAGACATCATACTCTAAAACAATCTTTTCTATATCATCTTGTTGACCAGTATTACAGCCCTCAAATACATTGGTTTTATCAGGTTTCTTTTCCTTTACAACATTAGTAGGAACTGTTTGCATGAATTTATAACAAGTAGATACTTGTTCTCAGCTCTATAGAAAATAGCCTTTCTATCATACAAGTAAGGAATTCCTAAAACAATTCCACATATATCCAAAGGAACTACATCTAACTCAACCTCATCTACAAATGCTAACCCAAAAGAAAACTTGAGTTTGCACTGTCTAGTCACTTGTAGTTGTGCTTTATCATTCAACCATCCTAATGGGTATGGTTCTTATTGAGGTTGTAGTTGCTAATAACCAATTCTTTACAATTTGCTTTAGAAATTTAGATTTACTTGTGAGCCACTGTCAAACAAAGTATCAATCTTTTTGATTTTTGAAAACAACTCGAATATGGAAAAGCTCATGCCTTTTTCTCTCATGTTTCTTCATCAATAACAGATTGAGCAGAATTACTAGTAGATGCTTCATAATTCTTACCTTTTATACCTGTGGCTGCAATGATTGTTTCATCTCCCAAGTCTGACCCAAAATCTTTCTGAATAGCTACAGCAGTCTTCTTCTTCTTTCCCTCGGACTTCTTAGGTCTCATCTCTAGATGCAGAATCCAACAGTGCTCATCATCATGCCCATCCTTTTTACAGTGAGTTCACGAAGCTCTGCTTTTCTGTGGAGTGTTAGCCTTCCTTGCTTTCCACTTCTGCTTTCTTTTCTCCTTACTTTTGCTCACAGTGGGTTGGGATGGTCCCCAACTTCTGGATTTCCACTCTTTCCTCTAGCTTCTAGAGGAGTAGCTTGTACAGATACCTCATCTATACTAGTGGGATTAAACATGAGGATGGTATGCCTCATGTAGCTATGTAAACCACCAATGTACTTCAAAAGAGTTTCTGGTGAGTCTAATGAGATACCCAACATCAATGCTCTCTTTCTGAACTCTTGAGTATACCTTTGCACACTTTTCCCTTTCAACTGCCGAAGAGTCTGCCAACTCATCATGGCTTGTTGCATGTAGGCCAATGGATAAAACTGCTTTTTGATTGCAGCAACAAATTCACTCCAGATAGAGATGGTCTTACCATGCTTCTTCATATCAGCTTGGGTTCTACCTTCCCACCAAACCAAGGCAGTGCCTCCTAGGTGTAGGCTTTCCTAGCTGAATCTTACTCTTGTACGAGTCTATGTTTTGTACCCTGCAATATACATCAATTTGTTTAATCAAATTGTTCAACCTTTCAGCATTTAGCTCTCCATCATATATAGGCAAATCGAATTTAACATCTAACTTAATCAAAGATTCTTTCTTATTATGCACAGGGCTATTAGGAGGTGTGAGAAAGCTTTCCTCTTTCCCCTTTCCTTTTGAGTGGTCATGGGAATGAGACTCATCTTTTTCTTTATCTTGTTTAGAACCCAATGAATCTTCATCCTTATGCTTTTTAAAGTCCCTATACATTTCTTCTACCATCGACTTTATAGCTAGGAAACTTTCTATGAATTGAGGGTCAGGCCCCATAGAACCTTCCTTTGACATTGTCCTCTGAGGATAGACTCTCCCAATTTCAGGATTAGTTTCCACCAACTCTCCTTCTCCTAATTTGAGCTTTGATCTAGTGAGCATTCATAGCTAAACCAACGCAATCTTGTCTAAACTTACAGTCTGCTGCTCTGATACCACTTGATCTGATATTCACCTTATGAGTGACATCAGTTAAAGATTTATTTAACAAAGGTATTGCAGACTCATGTGCTGGTGTGTGTTCTGTGTTATTGAAACAATGGATCGATCAGATTGCCAATACACAGACATTTAAAAAGTAAGCAAGCATAAAGACACAAGAATTTTAATAAGGAGTTCACCCTGTTCTCCTGGGCTACATCTCCAGTCCATCGTTTAGTGGTGACCTTGTTTTATTGTGCCCTTAAGCAGATAATTTTAATACAGGGACTCAATGTGAGTTCTCCTAAAGCAGGTTTTGCTTGTCAGGGTGGTTCTTGGATTCCCTAAGCCACTGGAGTACACAGACTCTTCTTTTTCCTACCAGCTCTGTGACCTTCAGGTCTACAATGGACACAACCAAATATGATGCTCAGTCTGTACAGATTCCTCTATGGGATGGCTTGAATCTTCAAGCTCTGGTGCTCAATGCTGCCGCTGGTCAGCTCGGCCCTCTGTCTCTTCTACTCTGTTTGTTGTTCTCTGTGTTCAGTCCTCTATGGGTTCACTATTCCACCTTTTTCATCTCTCAACTCTCTCTCTGTGTCTACTTCCACTTTCCCCTTATTCGACTGTCTCTGTTCATGGATTTTAGCCATTCGTCCCCATGTCCATTCGGTTCCTCTTCCACCTCTGTCGATTCACCTTTTGTAGTTGCGCTTGGAGTTCCCTATTCGGTGTTAGCATGAACGCTCAGGGAGTGGCCATGTGTCCCCATTTGAATAGCACCAGCCTGCTCATTAGTTCGTTTCTTGAGTTACGTCGTGGATGCATTCTTCCTCCATCGTGGTGGTCAAATGGACCTCAAATCTTTACAAATGCGGCTTAATCATTCGTCGATTCTACTTCCTCCATCACGTTTGATCTCAGTCATCTGATTTGGGACCTCCAAATCTGACACCATTCGTATATCCCATGCTATTGACCTACTCAACCGATAACATGCGATCAACGACAATTTTCTCTCACCTCCGCTACCATGCGTCAATCGTTGAGTGGGATCGCTTCGCTTTCTCCAAAACCGTTTACCGTTTGAGGGTGCCCCGATCAATATTGCTGGTTTCTAGAGCATGGGTCCTGCCTTGTATGATTAGCGCTTTTTGCCTTTTTCACCTGCGGTTCTCCGGTTCGCCAGGCGTCCAAGTGCTCAGGCTTCCCCCATTTTGGCCTTGTTCACCCAGCGATGTGCTAATTGCGCATCACAAATCACCTCCTTTTCCTGATCCGGGGCTCCCAGGGGCTACTTTGACCTCCTGCATAGTCTCCATGGGCCTCGGTCAGCGCGCTTTGACCGAGGTCCTCGTTGTTCCACACTGGTTCCCATTGCCACTAGTTTAGGGTTTTTTTTATCACTATTTTTGGAATTTTTAGAGTTTTGTCCCGACATGATACAGTCATGGTTCTTTGCCAGTCTTTGATGGATCCCATTCGGACTATATATTGCCTCCACATCTTCAATGCATTTATAATCACTGCTAACTCAAGATCATGCACCAGGTAGTTCTTCTTATGCTTATTCCATTTTCATGACTTAGAGCATACCACCTATCCATCCTGCATAAGAAATCCACTAAGTCCCCTCTTGCAAGAATCTCTACAGACTACCAATTCCTTGTCCGAATCTACAATCCTTAACATTGGAGCATGTGTCAACAACTTCTTAAGTTGCTCAAAAATGGCCTCACACTCCTCTGTCCATTCAAACTTCTTACCTTTCCTCTGCAATGATGCGATATGATAAGAAATTTGTGATAATTTCCTAATGAACCTCCTATAATAGCCTACCAACACCATAAAATACATCACTTCTTCTACATTCCTGGGAGCTACCCACTCCATGATGGCCCTTATCATTTCTGGATCTATTGCAATGCCCTCCTTGAAAAGAACATGTCCCAAGTAGTGTACCTCAGTCTGAAATAAGTTGCACTTGCTGAGCTTAGCATAAAACAGATTCTCTCTCAACAACCTCAACGCTGTTGCTAAATGCTCAGCATGCTCATCCTCATTTTTAGAATATACCAATATATCATCAATGAACACAATAACAAACTTATCAAAATAAAGACACAACATACTATTCATCAAGAACATAAATGCAAATGGAGCATTAGTAAAACCGAATGGAACTACAACAAACTCATAATTCCCATGCCTACTCCAGAAAGTTATCTTATAAATGTCCTCGTCTTTGATGCGCACTAGATGATATCTGGATCTCAGATCAATCTTCTAGAACACTGCTACTCCCTTCAACTAATCAAACAGGTCATCAATCCTTAGTAGTGGATACCTATTCTTGATGGTCACTTTTTTCAACTGTTGGTAGTCAATATATAATCTGAGAGTACCATCTTTCTCCTTCACAAACAAAACTGATGTGCTCCAAGGTGATAAACTTGGCCTAATATATCCCTTGTCCAACATTTCCTTCAACTATAGCTTCAACTCTACCAACTCATGTGTGGTCATCCTATAAGGTGCTTTTGATGTTGGAGTTGCCCCTGGCACTAACTCAATAGAAAATTATACCACCCTATGAGGTGACAGCTCTAAAATGTCTTCAACAAATACATCCTTGAACTATTGTATAATTGGGTATCTGCTCAAGGCATCCTCATCCTCAACTTCCTTACCCTTGTCATTGGAAATGTGCACTACAAATAACACACACCCTTTTCTGCGACTAATTTTTGCTTGCATAGTTATTACCATCCTAACTGACGTGGCTTTCTTCTTTCCCTTCAAGACTCCTAGTTCCCCATTTCCATCCACACACTCAATTGCTTTGTCATAATAATGTACCATGGTTCTATGAAGGTACAACCAATCCATGCTCAACAACATATTGTATGATCCCACCATAATACACTTTGATGTGATGCAATAGGCATACCATTAAAAGATAATGCATAAGCTCTTACCCAATGATGAACTCACTTCTTTGTACCTATAACCAACTGCACTAACCAAGATTATGCATGCAATTCCTTACTCAAACCACTTATCCACTAATTCAAGACTAACATAGTGATAATTAGATCCAAGGTTAATCAAAATAGAAATAACTTGATCACAAAGCTTACTGTCCATCTCAATGATAGATGCCTAGTGTTCTGCCTATTTTTTTGTCCACCACTGCATAAATATGAGGAATAATTTTCCCCACATTCCAAACAACATGTGCCTCATGTGAATTTTATATCTGAGGCCTACCACCCTGATTCTGTGAACAATCTCTCCTAAGTTTTTCTTCACCACATGTCCAACACTCCAACCGTCCAATATCAGTACCTCTATATTGCTACTTTGATCCATGTGCATTTATAGATGCATTAAACTTCTTTTGAGGTGCCACATTTTCTTTCTCCCTTGCATTTTGAGGCCTTTCTCTCTTAGGTTGTCATTTACTTTTACCTTGGTCTTTCCCTTTCCATCATTGCTGAGATTCATGCTTAGGATTTGACTGTTCATAGAAATGCTTCAATTTCCCAATGACTTCCTCAAGTGACTGAAGCTCATCATACTCAATCTGATCTCTAAATGTTAATGGAAAACCACTAACACATCATTGAATTTTATCCTTCTCATCTGTAAGATATGGTACATACCTCAATACCTCCAAAAACTTGGTCATGTACTCTTCATCTATCATTGACCTCATCTTTAGTTCATAGAATTCTTTGGCATTATTGTTGTCATACCTTTCTGACAAGTATTTCTTCCTAAAAATCCTCTTGAACTCATGCCAACTCAAGTCATTCATCCTAATGTCTTTTATCCACTTCACATATTCCCATAGAATGTTTGCTTTACCTTTCAAGCTGAAGATAGTGATTTTGGCCTTCAGTTATCTATGTACTCATGCAACTCAAATCATTTCTTCACCCCAAGTATCCAAGCCTCTTTATCTTCCGACTTCTTCAAATCTCCATCAAAAGTAGGTGGCTTTGCTTTCTTAAATTCATTTGGAAAGTATCCCCTATCACTCCTCCTCTAAGGATGATAAAGATGATGATCATGATGCCTTTCAGAACCGGAACTAGAATAATACATGTACTCATCACACCTCTTATCCAGATTGTCTAACAACCTTCTATCTCTCACCCTGTTAGCTCTATCCGACCTATTTCTACCATGAGACCTACTTCTATATGCCCCATTAGTTTTGTCCTCTTGTCCATGGATGATTTGAAGTGGCTCTTGTCATTGCAGTTCTGAAAAAATTTGAAGGAGTATTTCATTAACCTCTGCTTGTTTCTCTTGTGCCTGTATGATCCTGTCATTGTCTACCTTACAAATCCTTATCCCTTCCTTCAAGCTTCTCAATGTGTTTTCCAAATTAGAAGAGTACCCACCACACTGCTCATCTGATTCATAGGGAGAGTCTTTGTAGTCTACCATATTGCTATTCATTTTGATCTTTCTCCTACAAGGCATAATATGTCAGTTAAAACAAATCATAATAAACCAATGTACCTTAGTATAGTTTGGGGAGGTTACCTCATCTAGAATATTATCCAAATCAGCGTGATACATGTATAACATAATCATAACATCATATAGACATATATAAATAAGTGCATCAACACATAAACATCGTTCTAGCTAGAATCTAGTCATCAATGCATGACCATATTGACTACACATTCCATGACTTCATGCATGACAACAACCATTACACCACTGTACACATGGCCACATGCAAACATCAACATTCATAAGAAATGCATAATCAGCCACACACACGCATGAATGAATATAATCAAGCATAAGCAAACAATACTTGAAACCAAGCTTACAGGAATGATACATGCAACCAAGCATACAAGAATATAACCAAGCATAGAAAGATTGATGCATGTAAGAAACATATAACAACATGTAACCAATCATACACTCATGATGATGCATCCCACAACAACAACCTCAACTTCCACATGGTGACATCACTAAAACCATGATCAACACCATGCAATGCAACAAGCACATGGAATGTAAGTTTAAGAGACACACATGCAACCGACATGCATGCATGAAAAACACACTACCCATCCAATTCAGGGGTGAACCATGCTATGATAATACTCTGTAACGTCCTCCTCCCACATCTACCCAAGCAACTAGCTAGCCATGGTAAACTTGCGACGAGAGGCCACAATGATACGGTTCGACCTCTTAAGTCATGTTAAGGAAGTGGAACTGATACAAATAGACCACACAAACCTTGAACATCAACATTAAAACCCTCAGGAACCATCCCAGCCTTTCTACCAACCATCCCTTCAGTCCCACTAATATTTTGGACCACTTGATCCCCAGACACTCTCATGGTATAGGCCTACCAACATCCAGGAGGTTCTAGATGCTCTTGTTCCATAGGCATGCTATCATCCAGGGACTATTTTTTCTAGTTTTGTGCCAACATCCCCAAGATTTGAGCCATTTTTTCAAGCCCAGAGCCCAGGTAACTGTCCAGAATTGAATGACATATTTAGAATAGGAAAATAACAGGGAAACAACGATGCAAAAGAAATTAGTTGAACAAGCCCTTAACCAGATCCTTAATAGCCATGACAAGCATTTCATCAAACATATCACAAATATGTAATATATAGGTGTAAACAACATATTTAAGCATATGGATCTCATACTTATCTGGGAATCTCTAAGAACCATTATTCCCTCATGTTATTTTTTGCATTATCATCTATTAGGTCATAGATACATTTTCCATTCGTTTAAAAGTAAAAACATGATGAGAGCCATACATAGCTGATGTCATAAAATATATACATAACCGATATAGTAACAACAGAAATACCATAAATACATCAGCCATAGGATCCACATATAAACCACTACATTTAAACATGAAAACCAAGGGAATGAATTTCACATTAATGAATGTAGAAACCAACAGAGGATGGGACTACCATGTTCCACCCGACCATAGATTGGCTGAGGAAAATATTTCTTCAGCCAATCACCTTTGTGCCATATTCTAAGCATGAATGTGGGACTCATAACCAACCGAAAAGAACCAACAAGCATGGATGCTACAGAGTTCTCCACCTACACCGTGAGGAATTCAAGTGTCTCCTAGTTTGTTAGGTTTTACCATAATCCACAGTCTGATCCAGGGATCACTAGGCCCTACACTAAGACCCACGCTCCAAGCTTTACCATACATCCCATCCTAGGACTACTAGGCCCAACAGGTAGCAATGCACCTCTTGGCTTTATTATACATCCTATCATTCACCGGCAAGGATTCCTGGGTCCACCGAGGCACTCAATCCCAGATTTACTACAACCCACGGTTTGGCTCAGGGATTACTAGGCCAACGCCTTTACCATGATCCACATCGTAGTTTAGGTACCAATAGGCCATGTGTTTTTCATTTTGGAAATCCACCTCATTCAGCTTCGAATCCATCTAGCAATCCATCTCAACTGAAGTATGAGAACCCATCTCATCAAGGATATTAGGAAATGGCAAGGCTAGGCTAAAAATACTATCACACCTGGAAAAACCCATGCCATGACAGAAAAAAAATCACATGCAACACCATGCATGCCAAATCTAGCAAGGAAAATACACATATAGATCGCTACTTGCAACGAACCCTCTTGTAGTTTCTTGATCTTTACTTCCTGTTGCCTTCTTTGCCTTTCTTGATCTAATGCCAAAGTGCACCAAGAAAACTCCAAGTGTCCAAGAGTGAGAGAGAGATAATAATGAGAGAGCTCCAAAACTAAACTAACAAAAAGGTTAACAACTGATCCTCAGAAGCCTTTTTATTAACGAGGCCTCTATTTTCTTCAATTTCCTCCTCACATCCAACCTGTGACCTTTCACCTCCATTTTCTTCTAATTTCCATTATTTTCATAAATAAATGTGCCAAAAATGCTATTTTTCCTTTCCAAATCCTTAGCCATTGCCTTTGCCAATTTATTTAGCCATAATAAAACAAACAAACACCCCCTAGGATGTCTTACCCAACATTAAACTTGGAATACGTGTCCCATCAGCCATGGTTATTATTTTTTTAAGTTTTATTACATGGAATTTTCACCAGGGTTGTTACAGTCTGTGTCTCCTGGCACCTCGTCAAGGAATGGCCCTATGGTGTATGCACTACTATGTCCCCCAAGGTGTCAGCTAGTGCTATCAAAGAGGCCTCCAACAATGATGACTCCTGTGCCACACTGGGTATACCAATGTGCTCCTCACACTCTTGTGTATCCTTTGCCTCATGCTCAATCTCCTCCTTATGCCCCTCATATCTAAATCTAGGTCTCCACCAGCATAAGTGCCTCCTAGTCTCACCTTCTAACTGTTCATGTCATGTCTGCTCCTTCCGAGGAGATCTGGTGTCCTGAGTCTGTTGATTTACCCCACATGGTGTAGATGGTTGCAACCCCACGATTTGTGTACCTCTAGTGTCTTTGTTGTAAGGATGAGGATAGGTTTGGTCTGTCACCCTCCTCAACTGGGCCAACCTGTCATTGTCCCAATGGATGTCATCCCATAGTTTCTGCACACTAAATTTCTCTTGACCCATGGGTTTGTCTGTGGTTCACCCATTACTGTGCCTACATACCTAAATCTTCCATGATCTTACTCGTTACCAACAGCTAGGCCAAGATCATGATCTAATACCACTATAATGTTCCAAAATAGGAAAAATAGTGATTCGCAAGCAAATAACAATTTTCACCACATAAATTTCAAAACAATGAGAAAATACCCATAACAATTATGTTAAGAAATTTACTGCATAACATAAATAATTACTGAGAGGAATATATATAAGAAAATAACCAGCAACAACCATAAACACATAAACACAAATGTTTATCTGGGAAAACCCCAAATCCAGGGAAAATCCCAACCTAATAAGATCTCATTAGCATTGGCCAAAACCCTGGCCAATCCAACCAAGTGAGCCTTCACCACTCACCTCCAAGTTTTGCATTACAATGAAGTCCTTCTAGCCTTTTATAAGCCCCATTACATATAATACCACGGGCAGAATACTATGGGTGCACAATACCATGTGCCCCAAAACCATAACTATTTAACCTGGTCAACTTTGACTCTATCCTGAGTCAAGTTTACCTAACAATTCCCCCCTTAAACTTGACTTGGGGTTCCTTGACTAACTCCAGCCAAACCTTATAAGTGAGAAAATCCCACTCACTCTAGCTCTTACCCCCCTCAAAGTTTTTACCTGGGGTATTGTTAATCTGACATCCCCCCTATCACCTAGGTCTAACCCAGACTTTACCGATGATCACCGAGGGGTACAGATGCCTTACTAGGTCTTACAACAATATGCGCATTTACATGCAATAATTTTGACTTCATTAAATTTTTGTTTTTGTTTATTGTTGTTGCGATTCTGATCCATCCTCTCTCAATTTGATTTGCTCAAAAACTTCTATAAAACCGCTCCAACTTCGAGCCCGACGAGAACCTCATAGATTCCAGCACTGGTGGCCTCACGTAGTAGAAAATGAACAATTTTTGAAGCCGCATGAACAATTTTGTTTTGTTGGCCTACATGTAGCCCACCCCTACTCCATCTTTCAACACGTCATAGAACACACAGGAAATATCCCTTATCGATTCCCTATGAAAAAAGCTCCGAACAAAATCAGCCTTGAATTTTAATATTACCAAAGGTGTGTCTCAACCTTCTTAAATAGCCGCATGAATCCCGAACAATTTGTCAGCATGTTCCAAACTTGTAAATATCACAAATGCACTGCGATCCCTGGCAGTTACGGCACTATCTTTTGCACATTCTCCTCGAGGTTCTTCTGCGTACAATTGTTCCACCATTATTTTCCAGACCCAGATCTGTAAAAAGGCTGCATTGATTTCATCAGGCACTATAAACCCCTGGCATTAAAGAATCCCTTTGAAGCCAATATCTGGCTCCGATACCAGATGTTGAGAAATTTCTTGCATAACATAAATAATTACAGAGAGGAATATATATAAGAAAGTAACCAGCAACAACCATAAACACATAAACACAAATGTTTATCTGGGAAAACCCCAAATCCGGGGAAAAACCCAACCTAATAAGATCTCATTAGCATTGGCCAAAACCCTAGC